>CM031676.1:25885151-25968422 GCA_006182925.3 Reinhardtius hippoglossoides
TCCTGTTGTAAAAAATCTGCCTCGATGGCTTCATTAGTCGGAGTGACCTGCCCCGACGCGGTCAAGCCCGATGCAGATGCAGCACAGGTCACTCTTTCTGCAGCTGCTGCAGAACGCCCGGCATCCATCTCCACAAAGGAGACACCCGGGTCACAGCTCCCTCATCCGGCATCTGTGGGTGAGAGAGGCAATAAAAACCACAACGACCGTCCACACCAGAGGAAACACATGAAACACGTGAATCAGTTAAAATGGATTCTGAGTATATCATCTGGAAACATGTGGTGCACGGTCCCTTCGGTGAACTGCTAACATGGAGGAGGTTTATGTGTTGTACTGCAAGCGGCCACCAGGAGGTGATCCAGAGGGTTAGGGAGGGAAACTGTCAGGTCGCTTATTAAAGTTGGTTCTAAATATTGAGTTTTCCTTGTTTTATCATTATATCATAAGAGTAAAATATGTTTTAACTGATTCTCTGTTAATGTGATGACAACTTGACGTTTTTAAATAGAGGTTGAATCGGTTTGATTCCTGGATTTCATCGGTTGTTTGAGAAAAATATACAGTTTTTATTTCAGCAATGCGGAGAAGCAGGATTTTATTGTATTTGATCGCTGATTCCCATGCACACACACACACACTCATACTGAAACTACACAACCCTATAGTCTAATAAGGTGCAGGTGCAACACACACACACACACACACACACACACACACACACACACACACACGCTGAAGATGGTTTGCAGAGATGTGATTTCTCATGAATAATTCAGAGCAGATAAATTGAATTAAGCCTGTGCTTGTGGAGCCATGTTGTACTAAGTGTGTGTGTGGGTCGAGTCAATGGGTCAGAGTATTTATTCAGACCGACTCCTCAAACAGACGGGAGGAGAGACACCGAGCGGCAGTCGGCTACTGAACTCTGAGCGGCGTTCAATGTCGAGTATTTATGAAAATACATTTAAAATAATCTTTACAGGGAGAAAACTCACAACTGCTTCATTCATCTGGCTTCGTACCAGTGAGCTTACTAGGTTAGGTTTTCTGTACTGGTTTCAGCTTTAAGAAGCACGTTCAGGTACCAGAATTAAACCTTGTGTGCGTTTGTGTGTGTTTCATGTGTCACTGATTACACAACAGCATCACGGGGACACTTGTCCTTGAGCCACATGAAACAAGAGACAAAAAGCAAGTCTCCATAAAGTGCATCATTACATAACGTAATGTACTACCCTCTGTCAATGTGTGTGTGTGGTGTGTGTGTGGTGTGTGTGTGTGTGTGTGTGTGTGTGTGTGTGTGTGTGTGTGTGTGTGTGTGTGTGTGTGTGTCCTCCTCTTTTTAAAGCCACTGAACCACAGACCCGTCAGCCAACACTTTGATCAAAGTTAAGACTCCACTGTTTTACATTTATTGACTTCGGTTCCTCCAAAATACTTAACTATACCCACTGAGGCTAGCGTGTGTGTGTGTGTGTGTGTGTGTGTGTGTGTGTGTGTGTGTGTGTGTGTGTGTGTGTGTGTGTGTGTGTGTGTGTGTGTGTGTGTGTGTGTGTGTGTCTGCACTCGGTGGGGTCATGAAGAAGAGGCGAGCAACTCAGCCAAACGGGAGCTTCCTCTTCGCCCCGAGGCGACTGTTGGCTGTGGCGGAAAATATTGGTCTCTCGGAAAAAGCTAACGTTTCAGAGTTTCTTCAGCTTCTGCACACAGACGCACACAGACGCACACAGACGCACACAGACGCACACAGACGCACACTTTCTCTCTCACTCTGCCCCTCGTGAGCTGGAGGGCTAATGTGGCTCGGTCTTATGTCATATACGGCAAACGATATTTTTCAGAAATGCAGACACATGAACATGCAGAAGTACACAGATAGAGACAGAGAGGACATTGCACTGACATGAAATAATTAGCTCCCCAGATATGATCATAGCGTTGGCGCTGTGCTCACCGCAGGACGGAGCGCCGATCTCATGCAGAGGCGACAGGAAGCGGACCTTTACGTTACCAACGCGGCGCAATCGCTGTCATTTCTCCTGCAGAGTTCGTTATAGGATTTTAAAATGGTGTCGTTCACAGCTCTGCAGGGGAAACACTGCGTTCACGAGGGTTTCGGTGTATCGTCAGGATGATGATGGGTTTAAAGGCTGCGGAACAATACAGGGAAGAAGAGTCGGCATTTATTTGTTAAGCTGCAATTTTCAAGAAGTCATTACTAAAAAAAGCCGTCACAGCTCTTGTGCTCTGCAGCGCCTCCAAGCGTAGTTACATTTTTCCGGGAGGTGCACGTCAGGTGCAGGGTCAGGGTTCACGTAACTTCGATGCAGAACCTTCAGAGGAGCCTTCTGGTTTCTGATCGGTGAGTTTAGCCTCATGTGAGTCAGAACCAGGACGTGTGGTTTGTAGCTGCGGTGAATCTCAGCAGAATAAAGTTAACCGTCTCCGTCCGGCTGCTTCTTTCGTATCCAGAAGGAATCCGGCCGCCGCAGATCGCACACCACACGCTCACCTCTGACCCACATACACAACTCAAACCCCTGCAACCTAATTAAGAATCCAGAGATCATAGTATCTCACACCACACACACACACACACAACACACACACACACAAACACAACCTGGGGCAAACCGGGGCATCAGGTGTACGAGACGTGTGTTTCATCCATCTGTGGTTGTGTTTGTCGGTTTCCAGGCGGAGGAAACAAACTAGTGCCGACAGCAGCCGCATGTTACGCAAGAAAAGTGCTTCCTGTCTCTTTCCCCCTTCACTCCAATTAGGGAGCGTGTTCACGTGGGTTCGGTCTCGTTTCTCTGCATCTCTTCACTCGTCGCCTTTCGCCCTCCGATGATTCTCCACAAAGAGAGGAGGCTTCTCTCGTTTTGCTGTTACGTATTTACGGTTCATTCATTTAGGATCATCACGAGATATAATCGTGTTATCACAATCTTTTTCGGTTTTAAAACCTGCTGCATGATTCCATCGGTCCCTGAAATGAACACCAAAGTGCATTATGTCATATTAATACTGGGTTCAGTGAAACTCACACATATATAACTTCAACAATAAGAAAACAAAGATCTCACACACACACACAGAAGCCACAGATGAAGACGTCTGATGTGAACATCGAACTGAAGGTAAAGTCTTGACTGGTGATTGTCCAGAGACTCAAAGTGATTACAGACTTCCCGTGGGAGCTTATATCTGTTTTTATAACATTTACTTCTTTGCACTTTTATTCAAAACAGAACCGACTCTTCGGTGATGAAACAAAGTGAATGACCTTTAAACGTTTATGTTAAACAGTCATAAACCCTCCTTCCTGAACGCTGTGTCACATCCAGATATTAAGTCCTGAATTATTCAAAGACTTTTTCTGCATAATTGCAACAAGTAATATGTTGGTGTCCATGTATAATTAATGAACTCTGTGTTTAACCAAAGATCCTAATTATGTTACGTACAAACAGCAGATGGGCGCGACGCAGCAGGACCTGGCGGAGCGGCTGGAATCAGCTTGGATTTGTCCTGAGCTGCGACCAGACTGTGAACACATCATTCAGTTACAGTATATACAGTATATACAGTATATACAGTATATCCACTATATCCAGTATATCCAGTATATCTATATACTTTACAAAACACCAGTATATCCATACACGCCATGAAACAGGTAGCTTCTCAAACACTCTTTCCCCTGAAGCCTTAAAAAAACGGCAGGATTTTTGGTGGTAGATGTACAGAAGTTACTTGAGATGAGAAACAGGTACAATGAATTATTGCACGATGAGATGTTTATAGAAACTAAATCTACATTTCTGTCGTCAACGTAAAACATTTGATTAAAAATATGCCATAATACCGCTGACTCATAACAAATTAAAACCTAACTGATCAGAAAACTGAACTTGAACAAACACCCGTGTGATAACAACTACGTAAAATGATAGAAACATTAATTTAACCTGTACTTTGAATTTTTTCCGTTTGGTTCATGTCCCATCTGCAGTGTGTGTGTGTGTGTGTGTGTGTGTGTGTGTGTGTGTGTGTGTGTGTGTGTGTGTGTGTGTGTGTGTGTGTGTGTGTGTGTGTGTGTGTGTGTGTGTGTGTGTGGAGACGTACCCACAGGACTCTGCGGTGCGATACTGAGGAATAAAGAAGAAGCAGCAGAACTAATGCGACACAGAATCCGGAGGGATCACTGAACTAAACCAGCCTCCTCCATGCAACTCATATTAATGAAGCCAGGCAGCCGGGAAAGGAGCATAATGGGCAGTGGAGTAGCTCTGCAGAGGACACACGGTGACAGACAATAAAGATATTATCGCCGCGGTGTCAGGTGAGGCGGCTGCAGCGTGAATGCAGATGAGAGGGAGGCTGTTAACAGGCTGAGTATTAACATGATTTAAAGGAGTCTAATCTGTCTCAGAGGTTTCACTGATACCCCGGATCACCACGAGTGCAGCAGCGCTGAGCAGCTTCTACGTGAGCAGCGTCACAATCCGCCCGGCGTGCGGGGGTCAGAGGTCAAAGCCACGTGACTCCACGAGGATCCTGTACAGCAGCCGCATGTGAACATGTGCATGAGGTGCAGCTCCTGGACCACGACGAGCCGGAAGCTGTGACTACACCTGGTTCTGACGTCCGTCCTGATCACAAGTGGAACAAGTCCGTCGTTAACATACATCCAGAATGTGTCTGCATCGCACTCCCCTGCTCTGTATGCAGCCGTGGCTCAGGGGGGAGAGCGGGTCGCCCACTAACCAGAAGGTCGGTCCTTGGAGTTGGTTTCAGTGCACGTGCCAAAGTGCCCTCGGGCAAGACACTGAACCTAAATTGTCCCTGACGGCTGCGTGAGGGTGATGTGATGGAGAAGGTGCTGCACATAGATTCACTGTATGATGAGTGTGAATATACAGTAAAGTTCTACATATATTAAGAACAATTAGCATATATAATAATCATGTATGCCAAAATATTATTTACATTATTAAAGCCATAGTGTGTAAGTATATTATATTTGATTATTCTGAATATCTTTTGTCCATAAAGACTTTAAACAGTTCTCTTGCCTCAGTGTCTTCTTCTAATATAGTGAAATTAAAACTTTTCATATCCTACATGTAGTGATGGAAATATACAGGAAATGAAAAGACTGAGTATGACTGTAAATACAATATAACAAATATTACCTGTAGAAACACGTATTATTATTATTATTATTATCAGATATCAGTCCTGCGTTGTCTTCTCATATACCAGTAATGTGCCAATATTGCTTTATAGTAATACTGACGCTCCCACTGCTCCGAACCTCCTGCTGCGTAAAACAACTGGAATTAATCATGAGAATAATAAAAGAGTTATTGGCTGAACTCTCACGTTGAATAAACATTATTCTGATCCTGAGGCGTAAATATATGAGCAGCTCTGATAAGCACGGCTTTGAATAGGAAAATGCCAGTAATTTGCATGAATTGGACCATTATTTGACTGTGTGTGTCTGTTTGTGTGTGTGTGTGTGTGTGTGTGTGTGTGTGTGTGTGTGTGTGTGTGTGTGTGTGTGTGTGTGTTGTGTATCTGCATTGGCACAGACGTTTAAATGTATTCTCTGTGTGCCAGCAGTCGTCAAAACACAATCCAGCAGACGAGCCGTGCTTCCATTGATACGGCTTCCTTTTCTTTTGGTGGGAACAGGAGCTGTCAGCCGTCTGTGTGTGTGTCTGCCTGTGTGTGTCTGTCTGTGTGCGTGTGTCTGTCTGTGTGTGTGTAGTGTGTGTGTGTGTGTGTGTGTGAAGACATTTCTAAATATAATTTCACAGACTTGCCAATTGATGCTGTCATTCAAAGAGATGAGGTAAGACTCAGCTCTGCATCAGTGAGAGTGTTTGGGTGTGTGTAGCTTTGTCTGTGTGGGTTAGTAGTGAAGCTGTGTGTGTCTGTGTGTGTGTGTGTGTGTGTGTGTGTGTGTGTGTGTGTGTGTGTGTGTGTGTGTGTGTCTGTGTGTGTCTGTGTGTGTGTGCGTGTGCGTGTGCATGTGTGGGTGAGGATTGACAATGAAATACATCATGTGTATCACCTTTCTCGTGGCCTTTTCTTTCGCTCCATCCAAGCGTTGGGACCCTGGGCTGTAGTCCAAGATGGAAACACACACTGTACGTGCACAAAGAAGAACTACACACTCACACACACACACACACACACACACACACACACACACACACACACACGCACACACACACGCACACACACACGCACACACGCGCACGCACACGCACACGCACACGCACACACACACACGCATGCTTTTATTTAAACATGTGAATATAGAAACGAGTGTGAAACCTTAATGAAGCAGGGATCTTTCATGTTAGATGTTTCATGGTCGTGTGGTGCGAGTCTCAGCTGTCAATCAAGACGTTTCAACCCATTTTATATCATCAAATAACTAATTAAAACCAAACTCATCATAAAAACATGAACACTTGAGACAAGTTAACATGCTAACACGGAGCGGGCAGGGTTTATTACTCATACTGCAGCCAGCCACCAGGGGGCAATCAAGATGATTTGGCTTGATTTTCTGAGCTGTCAATCGTCCTTCAAAACAAAAGAGACTCTGAATATAGGTCAATGTTAAAATTCCACTTTATAACATCTAGAGGCTAGAAGCTGGAACAGATTCTCTCCAGGTTATTCTTTGGTACCGTCCGGTGACGGTGACGGGGAGAGAAGGTCCAGTGCCTCAAACACCACATCGGGTCAGGACACATCGGGTCAGGACACATCGCAGGACTCTGAGGACGTTAGGGACGATTGACCAATAAACACAATAAAGAAATGAAGATTCACTTTGAGCTATAACATAACGTTCAGCACGCGATGCTCCCGTTCTGCTCATTATTGAAACTATAAGTAGGTGGAACCTGGAAAAGCTGCTGGAAGACGACTTCTATGTGTTTCAGAAACCGAGTCACAAACCCATGTAATAGATTCACCAACACACACATACACACATGTGATACAAGTACATCTGTAGGTTTTACTGCACGTTGTGTGCACACAGTGATCCGTACAAACACACACGAGCCACAGAAGCACACATCCTCTGATGTTGCTGTACATGCAGGTGAAGCCGGGGATGCTGCAGCCGCTGATCTCTCCTCCACACGGCTGCTGCAGCACCGGCTGACGGCTCAGAGATTTAAGGCTCGCTGCTGCACTCAGCTGCCTGCACAGGATTTTCTAATTAGAGTTGGCGACTTGGCTTCAGCTTTGCCCGCGCAATAAATCACAGAGCCTCTTAGGTGCATTCCCTGCAGCCCTGCTCAGTGGCATTTCACTATCAGCACGCTGATTGAGTTCCCCCGATATTTCCGTGCAGGAGAAAGAGGAGGAAAAATGGAAACTGTGTGTGTGTGTGTGTGTGTGTGTGTGTGTGTGTGTGTGTGTGTGTGTGTGTGTGTGTGTGTGTGTGTGTGAGGTCGAGCATCTGCAACACAAGCCTCAGCCAAATGCTTTCATCAGAAGTCATAAGAAGATGGAAAATGTGAAAATGTGAGTCATGCAAGTATCTCACGAATCTAATAAAGTGTTTGTTGTTATTGTTGAAGAAGAAAAAAGTTAATTTGCTGAGCGCCTGTGATAATGAGAGTAAAAACAAAGTGGCCGCTTTATTGTTTGTTTTGCTTGAGTAAGGATTCTGCAAATTCAATTCCCTTAACATCTTATTGCAAAAGATTCAGACGCAGATGTTTTTCTGGGATTTTCCATTTTTCTGAGTGCAGAATTCGTTTTGTTTCCAGCAGAATGAAGACGAATACATTTCTTTACCAGAACTTTCGCTCTAAAGAAATTGAGATTAATTTAATTAATTTCATACTTGAGGCAGAATTCCTGCCGTAGAAATTCCTCTTTTCCTGAACGAGAGGAAAGAGGGTGAAGATCCTCCGTCCATGTAGAGAAGCTGGTCTGAATCTAATGTGAAGCTTCAGCAGATTTGGACACATCTTCAGCCCAATATCCCTGGAAATTATGTTCCCATATTACAATTCTGATCCTCATGCTTTACGTCCTGAGCCGATGTTTAGTGCCAGTATTAAAATTCATCAATACACGAGCACGGAGGAGAGCAGCTCGGTTATCGAGCAGATTCGTCCGGGACTGTTGTAACACGATGCTGATGTTACTCATGTATTTACAGCAGTGATTCATGAATAAAGTTAGTTGCATACACTTTATTTTGAATCATATCAAAGTCGATGATTTAATAAATAACTAAGAGACAAAGTAAAGGTGTGTAGAAGGTGAACGTGTGTCCCCTGTTCGTTCGTTAGGCCTGTTTCTGTGTGATTCAGTGTCCTGGTGGGCTTCACCTCCACAGACAAACGTCTACTTAACAGATTCTCATGTGAACGTTGTATTTAACGTGTACAGCGGGTTGTCCGCTGATGAGAAGGTTGGTGGTTCGATTCCCAAGAGTCTGCAGGTCAAAGAGTCCTTTGGCAAAACACTCAATTTCAGTGACCGGCGATGCTTCTTGATCGTGAAGCATTATCAAGTCAAGAAGACTAGAAAACTGAATATATATATATGTCAGTAGATGAATTTAGTTTAAGTACGTGTTTATTAAAATACACTGGATGTTACAGTCTCTCGTTAAGCTGCTTCCAACATCTTCAGTCTCTTAAATCGAAGTCTTCTGACACCAAAACCTGAAAATCACATCAAAATAGTGCAAAATACTGAGAGATTGAAAGTTAGAGCATGAAAACATGAAGTGATGAGACTCTGTGAGCAGAATCTTTCTCCTTGTAAGATCTAAATCTCCAGCTGGACTCTGAGTCCCTGGGACACGTAACCTGAAAGTCACTTTAACACATCACACTCACATGTATAATCCGCCTGTGGGCCCGAAGAACCTGTCTGCAGAATGCAAAGCCCGGAGAGAAATCATCTTAACGCTGTGTGACGTGCACTTGCACCTCCGCAGGACGTGGTTGTTATCGGGCTGAGGATCGGCGAGGAGCAGCAGCAGCAGCAGCAGCAGCAGCAGCAGCAGCAGCAGCAGCAGCAGCAGCAGCAGCAGCAGCAGCAGCAGCAGCAGCAGCAGCAGCAGCAGCAGCAGCAGTGCGGAGCTTCACCGCAGTCGAGGCCGAGATGCAGGACGACCGGAGCGTCTCCGGCCGCCGCCGAGGATCAGCCGGACTGAAAAATGAGCGCTTTCAGAAGTAATTCACTCCGACTGATGGTGACACGATTGCTCTGCACTTACAATGTCTTTGTACAGATAAGTGAAGTGTGGTGGGAGAGAGATGGAGCTTTTATCAGCCTTCTCACACACACACACACACACACACACACACACACACACACACACACACACACACACACACAGACACACACACAGTTGAGTGTACTCTGCTGATGACTCAGGCTCTTCTGTAATGACACGAATGCTAAATGGATCCGTGCTGCTGATTGTCTCTCTGCAGCGTCGCTCTGGACTCGGAGGTCCTTCACAATCTGGGATCTGTGAATATTCTCCTCCTCCTCCGCAGCATCACCGAACTCCAACTTCACCTCCGGATGAAGCCGTGAAATAAAGTTTCTGTCCTCCGACCGAGCGACGGTTTGTGAATGACGATGAATTTGAGCAGAGTTTGGATGATTTGAGGGAAATCAAATCAAATCAAAGTCAATGTACAGGACTGATCCCTGGTGTAAACATATACAAGACAGAACATATAAGTACTCAGCATATTAAGTACTCAAAACATAGTATGCAGTCATATACTATACATATACTATACTATATATACTATACTATAAACTGAATATCTATTGTATCAGCAAATACACACATTCTATATGATGTATACAACACGTATACTTCACTATGTGAATGTGAACATATAAATGACAATATACAACATGATAGATTCCCATGAAGGAGGCCAAATTACCATGATCGCCCCCTGGAGGCTGCCTTTAGTAGAAGTCATAAACCCCGCCTCCTCCATGTTAGCAGATGAGGACATGGACCAAACTAAAATATAATTTTTTTTCTCAAAGATGGTTTCTGTTATGAGATATAAGATGGTTTGGCTCATCCATCTTTATTATAGTGAATGTTATCAAATGAAAAGAAGGTTCTGAGGCCAGAAGGGCGACTTATAATAATAATAATAATAATAATGAGATTTGTCACTTTAAGTTTAAAATCCAAATCCTCATTTATGATTCAAGGATATTCACGTCTGCATTAAATCAGTTGCCACGGCTGAAACTCTTTTACACGTCCAACCCTCCGACTAACTGGACTCAGATATAATCTTAAAACTTCTTCTCCTTTTTATACTCTTTGCTTTTACAGCAAATATTTCATATATATAAAAACACATCACACGGAATTTTAATAAGGAAACTGCAGTATACGACGTGCACTCGTTGGAATCCTGAGTTGAACCGGCCGTAAAGTCGAGGAATAAAAGACTTCACATGAAAGCAAGTCTATAAACTGAGATTAAATAAGTGATTTGACGAACGACAGTGATTCAGCGACAGTTTAAACTCCTCTGGCAGGTCGTTCCCAACACTATCACAGACTGTCAGGGAACATTACAATAATAAATTACACACCACTCTCTCCGAACTTTATAATTCACAGGTTTTTGTTGTTGCTGATTTCCCTCTCACTGTATTAGGTCGGAGCCAAAGAGAAACTCTCACGTGTTAAACGCTAACGTTTTGAAAAAGCTCTTTCCGGTGTCGTCCCGTCACAGAAAGCTGATTCGGGCCAAACGGGCTTTTTGCCGGAGCCCCTGTAAGAAGCCTCTCGGCTGAGTGGTGCTGAGGAGCTGTGATGGATCCGTCCGACACTAAGAGCTCTGCAGATTGTTTAAGAGCAGCAGCAGATGAGGGATGTTGATTAGTCAGAAAATGGACTTTCACACAGGCCGCTCACATCTCAGCTTCAGATGTCGAGCAGCTGCTTTATTCAGATTTTCCTTTTTTAAAATTTGTTATCATCCACTTCCCCGTTCTTTCAAAAGCTTGTTTCACTTTTCTTTTTTCCTAACGGACGAGTCCAACGAGCGATTATTCCCGATTAAGCGATTAACGTGTTTTCCAGAAGACACAGAACGAAGCTGATCTGGGAACAGAACGATTCACGTCCTCAGGATGACTCAGTGGGTTTGGTGCTGAGAGCCAGAGAACACGTCTGCAGAGGGAAAATATCAAGAGATAAACTGTTGGTTTAAATGATTATTATTGTTATATATCATGAAGACAGAATCCGTCTACTGACTCTATGTGACTTGCACATCTGGAATCTGTGGTACCTACAAGTTTAATTCCCTCCAACTCCAACGAGAGCTGCTTGGTTTGAAGTGCAAACACTTTATTATCTCAACTGCCTTCATGCACCATAGACGCCATATGATGTCATAACCACAGCGACGGAGCGGGACACGAGGACAGGGTCAGAATTCAAACCTGTTAAACTCCTAAAAACGTCTTCACACAAAGTCCAACATCTGCTTCTGTGGCCGAACAAGTGAAAAACATCTGTCACTGGCACCAAGAAACCAACCCGACCTCTTGTCCACTGGTTGACCAGCTTCTGGTTTCTAAGCACTGACCAGTGAGTCAGGCCTCAGCAGCTCGGGGCAGACGAGGCCTGACGCCGGCTCATTGACTCAGCACTTCTGCACGTGAGGGACACTAACTCAAAAGCTTTGACTCGGGGGTAAATTGTATGGATCTGCCCCACGATCAATCCTATGTGTTACTGCAACAGGGGCAGGGGGGGGGGGGGGGGGGGGGGGGTGAGGAGGTGAGGGAGGGGTGAGAGAGGGAGGGGGGGCGTCCCAGGGGGATGTGTGTGGGGGGGGGGGGGGGGGGGCGGTGAAGCTGGTGGTGGAAAACACAGGAGAATTATATGATGCTACATTACAAACCTGTTAATCCAAGTGGTCATGGATCTTTATTTGCTCCTTCTCATGATACAATATTCAAAAATATGGACTGAATCAGTGCAAAATGAGAAATAAAGAACTAAATAATTTAAAGAATAAAGATAAGAAATGGAGCAGACATCAAAACACTGTGCACATGTGTCCAGCTGTTTTTAATAACTCTGCCTTTCTGGTTCCGAGCAGCAGAACTCCGAAAAGAAAGCTAAAGTGATGTTCAAGCTCACTTTGAAATTCCAGGCACGGCCCCAAACTTTCAGAACTCCAGAAAAGGCTTAAGGGAAATAAGTGTCAATCCGCCCCCCCCGACATGACTCCCGGTTTGAATCCCGCTCTGTTTGCCTGCCACTGATAAGCTCCATCAAACTTCACCAATCAAACCATCTCTGCCTCTTTCCACATGGTCCCCGTCTCCTCTCAGAGAGTGATTAGACGTCTTTTCCCCGGCGCGTCACATCCATGTTGTCTTCACGTCTCGACGGCTGCGTTGACAAGCTGCGCGAGCGAGCGGGGGGGGGGGTCAATCGCCCACGTGGGGGAATTCGTTTCGACTTTATCGTCTCTGCTTTGTCACAGCTTGGCGACTTTGATTCTCCGGGAGCCTGAGGGCGCAGCTTTGTTTGGCTTTAGGCGTCTTTCCCAGCAGCTTTGTGCCTTCAAACCACATGACAGCTCCTCTGTGAGGAAGAGGCTCCCGCTCGTCTCCTCTGTGAGGAAGAGGCTCCCGCTCGTCTCCTCTGTGAGGAAGAGGCTCCCGCTCGTCTCCTCTGAGGAAGAGGCTCCCGCTCGTCTCCTCTGTGAGGAAGAGGCGCTGCGAGTCGGCCTCCCTCCATGTTGGTTCTGTGGTTGTTGACTTTTGTCAATGCGTGTTAGCTCCCAGTGTGGACGGGCTCCGCCCGCTCCCTACGTGGATGATGAGTGTGTTCGATGCGAGAGAAGAGAGCGTCTTCTCATTGAGTAATGCTCAACGACAATGTACATTAGAGGGTGTTATTTAGCAACGGAAAGCGCTCTTATCTGTTCAAAAGCGTTCGCTCATTTACAACCTTGATATTGAAATGTCACTTACATGATATGTTACTGAAATGTGTCACAACAATACGCCAGAAAAGAAAGGAGCGGATTTACTGTAAATGCAAACATGAATGTAAACGATGCAGGTTTCTTAATACAAAGGAAAATTGTTTTTGCAGGAGTTTCTAATAATCACTGGACCTTAAGGTTCTGGCTGAAACCACGTAACCGTCACTGGTTCAGTGTTCAGTCTGACTGTTCCTCTCCTGTTGGCTTCACTAAACATATCTTTAACATGAAAATAAGAACATATCAGCTTTGATTCAAACCGACAGTAACTCATTTGTTCTAAATTAGATTTTAGTGAAGTCACTGCGGTACAGTACGATGCAGGTTCTGCTCCTCCAGCCACCAGAGTCAAGGCCCGTCCTCGGCCCGTCCGCGGCCCGTCCACGGCCCGTCCACGGCCCGTCTGTGGCCCGTCCACTGCTCCACCGGTTCAGATCTCAGGAGGAGGAACTGGAATCCACTGGATCTCACCCAAAAGCATTGATTTTATCGATGAGGTCACCGGCAGACACAGCTTGAGCCCCCCCCCACCCCCCGGCGACGAGCGTTAGAGGCAGAATTTATTGTGCAGCTTCATTCTGCCACTTTCTCATAGAGCTTGAGAAATAATTAAAGGTGATTCATGGACACAAAGCGTCTTTTATTGGCTCCAGTCTGTTGGATATGTACGCACCCCCCCCCCCCCCCCTCTCTCTTTCCTTTCTGTCTCTCTCCCGGGTCACATGGACGGTCCCAGGAGACGCCTCTGTCATTGCCTGACATTGTGTCGTATTGTTATTCAGCTCCACGTTCCGCTCGCTACTCGCATGACAAGATATTCTGGCCCTGATGAAACTGCGTCACATCCAGTGCGACGGCTTTTTTTACGATCGTCCGCGGACGCAGCGGGGGGGGGGGGGGGGGGCGATCTGCAGGACGGCCATCTGCTTTTCATGGCGTCGGGCTGTGGGAGCAGCGAGATGTCTCCCGGCGAAGGAGAGAGAGAATCAACACAGTGTTCGTTAATTGACAGGAGAGCTTTGGAAGGAGAGGGGGACGGGATGTCAACAGGATTCATGAGACCTGGGACACATTAAGTCCATAGTATCTGCCATTGTTATGAATCTTAAATAATAACGGTTAAAAGACACAGAGAGAGAGAGAGAGATTGGAACTCGACCAAGGCTGCGACAAAGCCAAACGCACACGAGACAGGACGACAGCGGCACCGACACACAACGTACACAAACACACACACACACAACCAAACAACACATCTGAATACACATCGAGTCGATTTTTCAAAGACATCAATATTTTTAATGATTTAAAGAACAAAACGTCATTTGCTTAGTTTGAATCTGAACACACATCGTCATCAAAATACAAACAATATCAGATTATGAAAGATGTTTTAATTAACTTCTCTAAAAGTGGTAAAAACATTTAAAAAAACTGTATTTATCAACATTTTAATAACTGTGATAATAAAACTGAGGCTGCAAAAACCATAATAGAATCATCTGCTGGTGTAATTTGCAGTAAACGTTTATTGCATCTCCGCGGTAAATGCAAATAAAACTAATGATCATAATACAAACAGTATATTTCATGCTAGTGGTCGTACAGTAGAAGATGTAGAGAGTGTAAAAGTTTATTTGTTGTTCTTGCTTTTTCTAAAAGTTACAAAGTCTGGAGGGAAAACTCCGTGAAAGACCCGGAGCTCAGTTAAGGCCGTTCTGCAAATACTCAGGAACCAGCAAACAAATTAGCAGCTCCGCCTCGTAATGAGAATCAAAAGCAGTTCATCACTTTGCACGTGCACGCTCGTGTGAGGGGGGGGGGGGGGGGTTTCTGCAAAGCGTCTCCGAAAGTTCCAGCTGCTTGTTCGAGGACGGGAGATGTGATCGTTTTATGTCACATGCAAGAAGAAGAAAGAGTCGTGTTATCTGTACGTCCGTTAAAGGGAGAGAGCGGGCGCCCCGCCGTTCGATTCCTGCAGCATCATTTACATTCAGCGGCTTGTCCGCGATCCAATCAGCACGTCGACGACAGGCGGGGGCGACAGCTGCGTGAACCGGGGGTCAGAGCCGCAGAGGTCAGCTGGTGATCAGCGTCACTTTTCATTACTGGTGTTTTCAAAGTGCTCCGACGCCCTGATGCTGCAGAACCAGCCGACTCCAGCACCGGTGGCATTTTACAGTTTAGCTCTAACTTCTTGCTCTTGCTGCTGCTCGGCTCAAACGTAGTGTAATTATAAAGAAATCAAAAAAAAATGTTGAGTCGACGCTCAACGAGATTTTCAGGTTTTATCCATTTTGAATTATTCGTTTACTTTTTTGCTGCCACGTTTGTTTTTGATGCCTCCGGGAGAGAGTGAGGTTTTTTCTTTTTTGTAATTAATAAACTTCCTATTTGTTTTTACTGTAAATATAGAACCAGCTCAGATTGACTGAATCCCACAGGTCCCAAGGTCAAGCAGTGTGTTTGGTCCCATCTGCCAACATGGAGGAGGCCGGTTGTATGACCTTATACTGCAGTCAGCCTCCAGTCTGTGGTTTCAACTCACAGCAGAAACCATAAATTCTCGTTCCTTCACGGTGGCTGAGGAGCCGATGCAGGGCCAGGAGCACAGGGCGCGTGCACGAGGACGTGAGCTACCGATACGTTTCTGTGCGGGCGCCACGCGCAGACCTTCCCAGAGTTGTTGTACTCCGTGAATCCGACAGAGCTGCGCCTCTTCGTCAGGGGAGATCGACAGCCCCGGGAAACGTAATCCCTTCCTGGCGTGAACACCTCGGTGTGCGAGCTCCACGGGACACTTCTTCAATCACACGAGGAAGAACACGCCTGCATGTGCATAATCCATTCAGCAAGTGAGTCATGTGTGACCGCAGTCATGAGAAAAACACACGACCGTGACTCCCCTGCAGACACACTCCTCTTCTTCTCTCCCGGCTTTGTCATGCACGTGTCTGGAATCTGCATAATCCATCCACTGGATCCCACGAGTTCTTAAACACCGAGGATTCAGCGCTGTCACTCAACTCGTAGAACTGCGAGTTCGGACCCGATCAACTCTTTGTTCTGTGTCGCTGCCATCGAGGCTCACTTCAGAGGAGGAGACAGGAAACACGAGGAGGTGTCAGTATATTAAACGGCAGCTGTTCGTATTTAAAGGCCTCGTGAAAAACCGTGCTCCTGTGTTAAGTGTCATTTCTTAGATACATGTCAAAAACCAACATCATATCGTACTTTTGCTGTCAAACAGTCGGTGACTCATCTTCTGATCTCAGCTCGAACATATGAACCTTCACTCCAAAAACCGTTTGATCACAGTCGGCATCTTCCTCCGTTTCTGACTCAGTGGTTAAATCCACAGGTTTCCAGTTTGACCAGGGATTTAAAACGAAACCAGTCACAGGCACAGATACATTAAAGAGCTGGAACCAAACCGGAGAAACAGAATCACTGAGCATTAAAATATTAATACAGTATATTGACCCTGGCAGTTGAGACACTGGTGTGTGTTTGCACCAACACTGTTAACACATTTAATTAAAGGACTGATATGTTGTTGGTCCACATGGTTTCACACACAGGAGAGTTTTTTATCATTTGACGCCACTATCGGACATTTTGTTTGTATAATATTATATATTAATATACTTTTGGGGGGTTGGGTTGTGATGAAATCAAGGTTTGGATTGAATTTACTATTCCACAAGGACCGTGGTTAAAATAAACCAATGTTAACTTGATGTAGGAAGCAAAGTTATTCAAAGTTATTCAAAGTTATTCAACCAATAAGAGATTTCTCCCTTAAAACATAAAAAATACGAGGACGTTGGATTTAATGACAGAAACACATGGAAACAAAGTCTTTAACAACCAATTAACACATTTCTGCTTCATATAATCCTGGAATGAGGATTCTAGGGTTGTGTTTTTTTTTCCATTCCTATAACTTTGTTCCTGTAAACACCCCCCCCCCCCCCCCCCCCCTGCTGTGTTATTATATCTAACTCTGCTCTGGCTGAACCTCGAGGTGAAACCAAGCTCCAGAGTCAAAGCCGGACCGAGGCAGAAACAAAGTGCTTCCTGTGATCACTCTCAGTTCAGTGGCTTCAGCTGCGATACCGACCCCCCCAGCGAGCCAACACACTAGCAGCACAACTGTTGTGATGTTTGAACTGTAACACAGAATATAATCTTATTTTGCTCAGGAGCATTGGCAGCAGGCAAACTCCCGGCCCCCCCCCCGGCTGCTCGGCCCCGGTGTGTCACACTGAGCACACGACATTGGGAACCAGGGTTTTGGGCTTTGAATCACAGGGGGAATCCTTCCCCCCCCCCCCCCCCCCATGTCCGTGACCGCCCCCGTCGGGGCCGAGTCGTCTGCCACCCAGTCCCCAATGACAGCACCAGGGGCTGCGGCTCCGCTGCCCTATTTATAGGCCGATCCTGTCCACGGCTGCTGCCACCGCCGATCTACGTGACTGGGGCCCGGCGGCGGCGGATTCAGCTGTGTTTTCCTGATGGGATTAGCAGTGACATCACGTTTGGAATCCCTCGAAGCAGCCAGGCGGGCCCTTTCCCTTCTTCTTCTTCTTCACCTCCTCCTCCTCCTCTCCCTTCTCCTCGCACACCGAGCATGGAGGCTCGCTGTTGAGTTCGCCATCTGCTCCCTGCACTCTCACGGAGCGCGGCCTGTTAATTACGAGCTAACTGCAGCGACACGCAGCTACATCGGCAGACGACTGGCAGAGGTGTCGGTCGTGTTCCAACACGCGCTCCCTGTTTCCGGGGGTTTGATTCCCTTCCGCCTCGTGTGTCTGATCATTTCAGGGCCTGCACCCGAACAGGTTCATTGATCATATTCACGTCTTCTCTCACTCCATCGTGTGTGTGTGTGTGTGTGTGTGTGTGTGTTGATGTCAGATCCCCTGAGCTGCCTCCATCAGTCCTGCCCTTCCACCACTTCCATCCATTATGACTCAACCACCAGCTCCACCACACGCGACGTGACGCGCGCCTCTTGTTAGTCAGACTAATGCACTCCCTCGCAACTGGTCTTTAAAGTCAAACCCATTGTGGCTGATGAATCAGCTCCTCCTCTGCTCTGCAGCCTCCTCACTCACGTCTCCCCGGATCTGCAGTCACGACCGCACCGGAGACACACGAGTCGTCGAGGTGATCGACAGCTGCACGACACAGATTTATATTTCAAAAAACAAATGAGCCATTGAAATATGAACTGTAGTTTGTCCTTATTGTTCAAAACAGTTTTGTTTCTTACTGAGAAGCTGTGATCAGAGTTGTTAGAAGTTGTGATGTGTGTCGTGCTGCTTCTGCTTCTATTTATAGATTCATCTTTGTGTCTCTCTCTTTGGATTGGGTCCAGTCTGAGTTATTTCTGTCTTTGGTTCTCGTCTCCTTGTCCTTACTTTGTTCTCGTGTTTGTTTTATTGTCCCTGTTCTCTTCTGTTTCCTGTTTGTGTTTGGGACGTCCATAAAATCGAGATGAGACATTTCAAGCGGTGAATCCCATGACAATAAATATCTTTAATACTTTGCCTCTTAAGTATTTATTGATATTTTTGTAGTGTAGTGTTTGGATTATAGATTTTTTCACCTCACTGCTGTGAGGATGGGCACTCTGATTCTAACAGGGTGAGTGTTGTGAGTGTGTGTGTGTGTGTGTGTGGTGTGTGTGTGTGTGTGTGTGTGTGTGTGTGTGTGTGTGTGTGTGCTGCTGCGTCACCCACTTCCTGCTCCTCCCTGTCAATCATCCCACTCACCTGCTCGTGTATAAAAGCTCCTCCTCCACCTCCTGCACCTCCTCATCTGACGTCACATCACCTGAACTCTCCTGCTTCAAATGTTTTCACCTTTTCCCTCGAAGTTTTAGTTTCCAGTGCTGTTTCTCTGTCTGTCTGTTTATATAAGTGCATGGAAATAAAGTTATATAATTAAAAACATGGTTTCTCACACTATCTTTCACCGAATCTGAAACAAAACCTTCTGTTTACTTCTTTTCTCGTTGGTTCTCTGGTTTAGAATTTTCTTAAGAATAAAAATCCTCTGCATTATTTATTTTTTCCGGTATATTTCACGTGTTAGATTATTCCATATTTTATGAAATTACTCTGGAGGAAACAGAATAAACAGCATTCACATTTAATGCTGAGGGAAAACACAACCCGTCAATAACAAACATGTGAAAAACAGTGTGATTTATGAATCCCTGAAGGAAACTGTAAAGATCCACAGCTCAGTTTAGCTGCAGTTTACCTGGAATCTCATTTATGCATAAAATATGATCACCTCTCTATGTGTTTACACATTATTGACATATATCTACATATGAAGAACACACGAGTCCAGGAGAGAAGGATGCACCGCTCCATTAAATAATTAATGAGAACAATGAAACACACAATGGGATCTAATCTCCATATCACAGCTCCACTCGATCATTAGCCTGTGTTGCTTTTGGCCGCTGGTGCAACGTTTTCCCATCATGCTCGCTGCTAATCCTCGCCCCGCCGGCTGACTCGGTGTTGTTGCGTGGCAACATCATCTTATTGAACAGACTGTGGAGACCTATTGCTCCTTTCTTTTGCCGATTTCATTGATATAACTCTGGGAGATGGATGGTTCCGGCCTGACCACGGCGGAGGGGGCAGCAGCCGGAGCCCCGTCCTGAGGGGGGTGGAGGCTGCGAGGGGAAGGGGCGTGATTCACTGTTCTCTCTCTCTCTCTCTCTCTCTCTCTCTCTCTCTCTCTCTCTCTCTCTCTCTCTCTCTCTCTCTCTCCACGCCCGACTTAGATCTCCGGGTTTTTATGTCACTGAGCACGATTTGCATTTTAATGGTGTGTGTCAGGGCTGCAAACGGAGCCTGCTGGCTCTTCTATTACCATTAAAGCCTCAATTAATTATGCAGAAAGTTAGCCATGACAAAGGGGGGGGCGGGGCATGGGGCCCTTCATTGAGATTGGGCCCTTCATCATTATCTGGGAGCCGAGGAGCTCGTGACGCAGATTCCTCCGCTGCTCTCTGAGAAGGAAATTGGCTTTGTTTGTATTTTTTTTTTTCATATTTAAAGATTACGACTTCCACGAGCGGCAGAGAGGAGGGGGCTGGTTTTTAATTAACTCAGTATATAATGGTGGTAGATTGTTTTCATGCAGATAACACTCCTCCCTCCGAAGCTGAGCCGGCAGCAGGCGCCGATCCCTCTCAGCGATAAGGTTCGGAGGCAGCGGGGTTCACGGAAACGAGCGAGCGGCTAATCCACTGAACTCGATCGGCCCTCGTGCTATTTGCTCCGTCAACACTCCGGCAAATGGAAGAGATGTTTCTGCCGAGTGTATTAACGTGCTGCCTCCTCTCCGCTGGTTCAGATCATCACTCATGTGTTCCGCTCCGGTCTCTTCGGTTCAGATTCACATCTTTTGTTTTGTTTTGTTTTGTGTGGTTTGAAATTGAATCGAAATGCGACGAACGCGAAAAAAAATTCATCAACACGCGATGACTGACGTTAGCAAAGCAAAGCCAGGAGCTAGAAGTGTGTTTATGATATGTGATACCTCAGGTTTGACTTCTTTATGCTTTATTAACCTTATTAACCTGAGCCTGAATCAAACCATCGGTGCACTCGGCCCCTAAGACCATGGATGTGGTAGAATTTACATGAATCAAACACAACAGGTCGTCGATAGAGGCCCTGAGGCAGGTTCTGTTTCTCTGGTCTGTTGATGACACACTCGTATGGAGATGGACGACATGGCAGCTCTGCAGTACAGGTCGCGAACCCTCCGTCCTCCATGTTAACAGCTGGGACACGGACTAAACTAAACAATAATCAAAGTAGACGTTCAATTTATTCATCTTCAAGATGGTCTCTGTCATTTGAGGTCGTTCTAATCACGCTGGTTTACGTTTGAGTTTGACTCAAGGAGCTGACGCGTCATGATTGGCAGCTGATACTGGCTTGTGATTGGATGAGCATGTGTATAGGTGGGTGGGACCTCGCTCCCGCAGCTCCACCTCCTGATCGCTGCAGCACAGATACCAAATGCACAAGATGTCCAAGGATGTTCCGTCCGGCTGTTAAAGTGTCCGACAGACTCCAGAGGACGACTTGACCTCTGACCTTTGTGTCTAAAGCACTGTTTCACCTCTTGTGTGCATACTCCTGGTTTGTGTCTTTTGTTTTTTTATGAAAACGCCTCTTTTGGACTTATTATCTTTATTTTTTCCACAGCAGTGATATCTATGTCTCGTAAAAACCTGTTTGTGTCACTGAAGCTCCGTCAAAGTTCATCTGAATATCTGGTTCTCGTGAAGACGGTGGAACCGAGCCGAGTGGGACTGCGCCTGGAAGAGGCTGCGTCGCCACGACTCTGCTTCCACACGGACATGAAGTCCGGTGTCACTCCAGATGCAGACGTTACGGTCCTGAGTTCACATCTCCTTCCTGTCACTGTCACATTGATTTGACTCGTGTGTCTCGAGTCGTTTCCCCCCAGTTTTTATTTGTGTCTGTGAATATTTCTGCATTTATTTATGTCCTGATTCACGATAAGCAACGAGCTGCAGTTTCCTGCTGAAGAAGAGGAAAGCTTTGGTGTTGGACTCTGTGCGATGAAGAAGAACAACTTCATTTATACGGCACCTCTCAAAACAGCAATTACAAAGTGTTGTAATAAATAATGTTAAAGCTTCTGTACATGGAATGTTAAAGCTATTTATCTTTCATTCTCTCCTGAAACTAGTTTTCAGCTCCTCCGTGATCGAATTGCTTTGTTGAAAACCTCCCAGTATCATGATCTATCCACTGAATCAGGAGAGTCACAGTTACCCTGCTGTGTGTGATGGAGAGGTTTGTTGTCATAGAAACACCTCAGCAGGAATTTGAATACTGAGTCTCACCTGATCTCAGAGTGAACATGTGATCGGCCCCGGCCTCCAGGCGACGTCCGTCGTGGCTCTGCGGGCGATGGGAGGCCTTCACCCTTCGCCCTCGCTCTGCAGCAGATCCTCGGGCTGGAGGCTGGGATCCGTCCTCCGGCTCTGCAGTGGCCGCTCAGTATTCAGCTCAGAGCCCACAGCGGACGGCCGGGGGAAAGAAATACGACTCCGCTGTCACACTTGGCTGATGTCCCTGTGCTCCTCATTTCTCCACCTCCTCCCCCTCACTGCCTCGCTCTCTGTGGCTCAATATCTAACTCATGTCCTGTGCGAATGGGCCTGTGGGGAGTGTTTTCTGTGCAGTGCAGACGAGAGGCCGTTTATTGTGTGTGTGTGTGTGTGTGTGTGAGAGGAGGGGGAGGAAGAGATGAAAAGAGAATGCATGAAATGGAGGGAAACAAAGACAAATACACAGGAAAGCAAAGGACGAGCGAGGGAGTGACAGATGGAGAGAAATTAGGCCCCGCGTCGGAGTATAACCAGTTTCCCTATGAGCCATTGTTTGCCTCAACAACCCACATCCATTGTGTTTTCCGGTGAAGGTGAAGCAGGAAATGAAGCCCTCGCACGCGGCGGCTCAATATAACAGAGCTCAAAGTGCACTTAGCGTGTGAACTGCAGGATAAATAAACGCTTCGTACGTGAACGTGCACAGTGACGGGGGCAAATCCAATTCCAGCCACTGAGCAGGAGCAGTTTTTATCTCCTCCACAGATTCACCATCTTTAATTTGTTTTGTTTTTTTCATATCAGTCTGTATCTCTTCTTCTGTTTCTTGTTTTTTTACTGTTCACCATCCATCACCCTCCGTTATTCCTCTGTTCTGCCATAATGACCCAAATTCTTCCTCTGGGATCAACACAGTTCACTTTATCTGCTGATCAGAGCCGAGCAGAGACACCGAGGGAGGGGCCGCCTTCGTATGGAGGTTAGGTTCAGGAAGGAAAAATAGGCCACAGATGCTGATGTATATCGCTAATTATTATTTTACCATTTATACAACGTGACGCTGACAAACTGTCGCAGGATGAATATGAACATTTCCATCTCAGGATTGAAGGTCTCTTGCAGTTTTGCATTTTGTGAAACTCAAGAACTGTTTTTTATTTAACAGAGGGAAGTGTGTGTGTGTGTGTGTGTGTGTGTGTGTGTGTGTGTGTGTGTGTGTCTCCTCCATGTTAGCAGATGGGACATTGACCAAGATGTAAAAATCAAAGAACACGTTAAATAAACGTTCCTCAAAGATGGTTTTCTGTCATTTCAGGTCGTTCTCATCACAGTTATGTTTGTTCAACTGTTCGTGTTTCTTAAAAGTTTTAAACAATAATATAAATTATTATAAAGACCTTGATACCAAGGCTCCACTTTCCTGACGGCTACAGAACAGACTCTGGCTCCGAATACACAAAATGTCCGAGATATTTTATCATTATTTCTCTATAGTCAGAGGAAGTGAAGACGTGTCATCCATGTTAATATATTGAAAATGATCAATGGACATAACAAACGATAACTCATACGTCTCCATCCAGCCCCCCCCCCCCCCCCCCCCCCCCCAAACTCCTCCTAACGCCAACATATCACACTATATACTACGTCACATGACTTGTATCCCTGTTATAACTAACTCAGCCACTAGAGGTCGCTAATCTTTAATCTTCATAATAAACGACCACTGTGACTGTGTTTTTCTCAAAAAAACTGAAAAGTGCCGAGTCACTGCTGGTGATCAATCCCATCAGCCCCTGCAGCTGTAATATACGGAGGTCGTTTTGCACAACAGGGCCAGAGGAAATATGACCTAATGTCCCCGTTGGATATTGACAGACGTATTTGTTGTGCTGCTCCTGAATCCAATCAGCCGCCTCCAGGAAACAAACTGAAACAAGAAATACCTTTTTTATTATTTCTCTCGTATTATTATTAATCTCTCTCTCTTCTCTAGTTTCTGTAACTTCCTCACGTCGCTGAGCAAGAAGACGTTGTCTGCCAAGAAGTCTTCACGGAGACCGGCCGTGTTTAAATCTGCCCTCACGCTTTATCCTTTTACCTCCGCGCTGCAGATTAAAGCCACAAACAAGGAGACTCTCTGGTCATTTTCTGGCCCAGACGCCGCCTGACTCTCCGCCCGCCCGCCCAACTCTCCCGGGCCGGTGATAGATTGCTCTCTCTCTGCCTTTGTGCCTGGAAATTGCTTTGTTTTGTTAACTGTCTGCCTCAGTTCCAGCCCAGATAGCAGAGATAGTGCGCCTCCTTTCTTCACTTATCTGCAGAGTATGTTTGAGACGGTGTTGAAATGAATTACAGTTGAATACGTGGAGAAGGCAGAAGGGGGGGGGGGGGGGGGGGGGGGGGGGAGTGCATCTATAAAGAAAACAAGCTGCATACATCAGGTGAAGGTGAGATTCTACGTGTGTCCTCTGTGAATTAGAGCCTTTTCCTCTGTTTTATTGAAATATTCACATTTCATTTTTTCTGTGAGAAGCTTCTGGAAAAGACAAGAGGCTGAAAACACAACTTCAAACTGACTTTTTATTCAAAACTCAAGCTCTTGTTTAATCAATCACTTGTTGGTGTGAGAGGATTATTACACAGCTTCCAGATCAGATCTCTCCCACGAAATAAACACAAAGCTACACATAAAAAACTGGACTCGAAATTGATTTAAAAAGTGCAGTGAATTGATAAATGGGGAGAAATATTCCATCTGAGGGAGTTTTACACAGGTCTGGCAGGTCTGGGTTTTGGGGTTTTATAGTTGTTTTTTGATCCATTTTTCATGTACTTTTCTTTTAATCATTAAATATTAACAGCAGCTCCTGGAATTTAACTGAAAACAGACTTAACTGGTGATTTTTCTTTATCTTTTCAGCGCGTTAGATTATTAACTAGAGCGTCTCAATCGAGCAAATACCCCCAGCAAGGCTGAACAATCCTGCACATGAAACCAACCAACTAACTAACTAACTAACTAACTAACTAACTAACTAACTAACGGACGAACTAACTAACTAACTAACTAATTAACTAATTAACCAACTAACTAACCAACTAAACAACTAACACAACCCCTCGGAGGAGGTAGAAGAAGAGATCACTGTTTACATAGTAACTCTACATTTTCTAAATGGAAATGTTTGATTTTTTTACTGTGATTAAGTTTTGACCTGTACGATTACTGTCTGTTGACATGATATCAAACTGCTTTGATTCACTGAATGAACTAGTTCAAACCAACGTTCCTCTTTCTGTTGTTGTGCTGCTGAAATAGTTTATTTGAATTCTAACTTTTTCCCATGTCAGAAACACAGTTCAGCACCACGGACAGCGCCAGTCTCTGAACCAGTTGAGACTTTGCTGCAAATTTGTAAAAAAATGAATAAATGAATAAAATCAAAGAACTGCAAACTGGTTCAGGATTTTAAAAAAATATACACAATTTGATATTTTAATTTGGGTCAGACTGACTGAGACACACTCGCTCTGAGTGTTGACAGTAGAAAGTTCTGAGAAGTTGAGAAACTGCAGATTTCTCCAGGTGGGACCGTGTCGCAGAACTGAGAAGATGATCTGATCCGATCTTGGTGAATTGTACAGACTGAGGGGGGGGGGGGGGGGGGGTGTAACCTGGATGAGCCAAGGATATTTCCTTTCTTTGTTTTTGTGAAGCTCTGACATGTGTCGAGTTTTCTATATCTATAACTCAAACGCATCAATAATATGTGAGTGTGTGTGTGTGTGTGTGTGTGTGTTAGTGTGCCTCGAGGCTGAAGGCTGTTGTTCCAAACCTAACTGACAATAGAGACTGTGTGTGTGTGTGTGTGTGTGTGTGTGTGTGTGTGTGTGTCGTGTGTGTGTGTGTGTGTGTGTGTGTGTGTTTTTAACATACTGGCTTCCATCGTTCTCAGTGTTTCGTGAGACTGATGCTGCTGCTGGGAGGCTCAACTGTCAGACCACATCGCCAGTGGAGGCTGTGATTATAGGTACACACACGCACACACACACACGCACACACACACACCACACACACACACACACACACACACGTCTGTGTCCAGCACGTAGCCAGGGGCTAGAATCTCAAACACACACACACACTCTTATGAAGCATCTGAAACTCTTGTTTTATTTTCCTGTGTTTTTGTTGTTTGGATATGACCCCCCACACCCCCCCCCCCCCCCCCCCCCCCACCCACACACACACACATTATACACTGCTGGGGTTCATATGTGTTTGTATGTGTGTGTATCACCGTCCACTGTGTCATTTTAAAGTCTGAATCTGAGCGAAGATGAAGGACGTTTTGTGTGTTTCTCTATTTTTCATCAGTTGAATCTAAGTGAGCTTTCTATAGCGTTTTGTTGTGTGTGTGTATTTGTTGCACCTTGTGATGTGTTGTGTAGTTATCAGTGTGTTTCTGTGCACGTTTGCTACACACTGATCTGACACAACATTAAAACAAGCAGCTGGTTTTAGTGTCGCGTCAGATCAGTGTTTTCCTTTGTTAATCCATGAAGAAGTTTCTTCTTCTTCTGTGAAAGTTCACATTAATCAACTAACAAGTTCACATTTTTCAATTTTGGTTTAGCCCACAACACACAGAACCTTTTCTGGTCCATGCCCCCCCCCCCCCCCCCCCCCCACCGCTCAGACGCAGCACGAATCCAGAATCTCCTGCTGAGCCGAGGGAGCAGAGAGAAAAGCCAACAGCCAATTACTGTGACCCCCGAAATCTAAAGAGACGGCAACGCTGCATCTTTCATCCAAGTCTTCTTTCCTCTGCTCTTCTAAAAACAGGCACCACCCAACTTCAACGTGTTCATGTTTTCATGTAACTGAGTCACATCAGAGAAGAGGACGTTCTCACTGAAACACTGGATTTGACTGGAGGATATTTGGCCGTCAGATGGGACGCAGACTAATTCCTTCTGCTCCTGTGATTCCGAAACGACAACAGGAACCAGCTGAGCTGCTCTGATCCGTCCTCTCCCCTCGTCGTCTTCTGCCTGAGTTCCTCGATATGTTTGTTCACTTGATTGAACGTGTCTTTAGTGCTTTCCATGTTTTTTCCTTCCTCCACATGATTGCGCCTGGCAGATGCTAACATCTGCTTGCTCGCCACCCAGGGGAGCGCCGATGATGTCTTTCGCTGACGTCACATCCTCGTTTGTCCTCGGTTGTCGAGTGTGGACGCTGGACGGGGATCACATGCATGGAGACAATATAATCATGTATGTGTGTGTGTGTGTGTGTGTGGGGGGGGGGGGGGGGGGGGAATTAACCAGGTTATTTAATGCTGCATGTGACAGAATGCCGACTGCAGAGCGCGTGAAGCTGCACGGAAAACATCTGGAGACGAACCGTCCCACAGTGAATGAACTGCTCTGTGTTGAGATGTAAACTGAGGTGGATTCAGATGCTTTACATTTATCAGTGTGACCTCAGAGTCCCCCCCCCCCCCCCCCCCCCACCACCACCACCTCTTCAACCCAGGAGAACACCTAATCTCACCCTGTCAGGAAACAGCCTTCACCAAGTGAATCACAGGATTTTATATCTCTTACTTTTCTCCACACGACATTAGAGACGAATCATTGTGGAGGGAGAGATGCTTTTTATTCCTTAATGTGTATTTTTCAACGAGGCCTCTTTCCAAAATGACCATATACAGGAATGTTTCCTGTCCCTGAATGCACCAGCCGGGTGTAGGGGAGCCGAGGGGGGCTGCAACACACCCTACTGGTGAGGAGTGTAACTGCAGGGGAAAACAGTGGTTTGACATTTTTAAATAATCACAATATTCATACATTTTATTCCAGACACCTTATAATAGATCATGTGATAATCAGATGTGGAGATAACAAACACAGCATCAATAAAACAAAACAAAAGTTAAAATCAGGTAAAGAGGCGCAGGCACTTGTGGTCACGAGTCAGAACCGCTGACTCTGACTCTGACTGACGTCCATCATCTCTGGTACCGGCAGCCAGAGTCAGAACCACTGACTCTGACTGACGTCCATCATCTCTGGTACCGGCAGCCAGAGTCAGAACCACTGACTCTGACTGACGTCCATCATCTCTGGTACCGGCAGCCAGAGTCAGAACCACTGACTCTGACTGACGTCCATCATCTCTGGTACCGGCAGCAGATTAAAGATGAACTTATTGTCGGATATCTTTCAAAAGGGAAATACTACGGCTCCACGGTATTTAACTAAATACTCATAGAACCACTGCTTTCAGCTTCTGTGGCCACAGACAGAGGAGCCGTCTGACTTCTGACTTCAGGGCTTTTCTATATTTTGCTCTATTTCTTTTATTTGTCGGAGCAGCGCACAATAAACAACATGAGCATGTTCCAGAGTTGGTCACATGGTGATTCTCCCGCAGGTCACGACGTTAAAAACACGAGAGAATAGAGGAAAATGAGAAATTCGAAATGAAGCCAAATTAAAAGCATAAATTCTGTTAATGTAGATATTCAAAATCGAATAGAATCTTACTGAAAAAATCATCAACTTCATTAACTGTATCTTACAATGAAGCAATTTCATGGGTAAACACGTGCAGCTGTAGATTAAACAGCGATCTGTGGACGTTCACTTATGCATCCGTTCGTCCGTTCATCCGTTCACGTGTGTTTTTCCTCAGGTCACTTCCTCCTCTAATGTTCAGGGACCTGGAAACTCGACCCAAAGTGCCGGTCTAGACAGCCTCTGATCTGCTGCTCTAATAGCTGAACCGTCACCACTGCTGCTGACGTGTTCACGTGCAGCACGGACGCTCGCTGACGAGCTCGGAAACGGCTCCTCGCGCGCACGCAGCCGGCGTTCTGCGGCGTCGAGGCTGCGTTGGTGCCAAGAAGGAGAAAAGGTTCAGATCAGACCGCGGCGGAGAGAGGATGTGTTTAGTCTGCAGGGACGTTGGGAGCTTTCAGGTGATGTAATACCCCCCCCCCCCCGGGCGGCCATGTTGTGGGTCATCAGCTGTTTGTTCACAGAGGCTCTGACGTTTTTCTCTCTTCAGCACAGAAACGTTTCAAGTTAAACATAAATACACAAACACAGACACACACATTAACCTGAGCTGAGTTTATTTCATCACAACAAACAGACGTTGGGAACCTGATGAGCTTGTTGTGACAGAACAACGTCACACAGATTTACACATCTGCCCCCGAGAAGGATGGAATGACTTGTTTTGTTTATGCACACACACACACACACTTCACATTATGGTAGGAACCTTGTGCTTGTGACCAGAACAGCAGCAGGTTCGTATTCGAGTTTCAGAGCGAAAGCCAAACACTACAACACCCTGTAGGTGTTTGTTTGTGTTTCATTTCCTGACACGAACTGAATCTACATCACATTACGCATTTAAATTGTTTGCGTATGTCTACAAAAACTAGGACGTACTGTACATGTGGGATGTATTTGTTCGTGTGTGTGTGTGTGTGTGTGTGTGTGTGTGTGTGTGTGTGTGTGTGTGTGTGTGTGTGTGTGTCAGCTACCTGTGTTCATGAGCATGAAAAGCAGACGATGCAGAGGGACGACCTCCACGGATCCATCCATCCATGAACAATAATGATTGTACTATGTTTTCATATTTATTTTTTCTGCTCTGTCAACATACAACAGAATAATGTTGAGTGTGCGTGTGTGTGTGTGTGTGTGTGTGTGGTGTGTGTGTATGTATTTTTTGATGCAGGTGATATCGTGGCCTGTATCTGGGATGATTTGTGACAAACATCTTTCCATCTTTTCAGATGATGAACAGTTCACCGGTGACAAGTAAGTGCCTTCCTGCAAAAAACTGTCAAATCACAAATATCTGTGTGTCCAGTTATTCCCCCCCCCCCCCCCCCACACACACACACACACACTCACTGAGGTCTAATACAAACTCTATCAAATCAAAATGTGCCCTGAAGCATGAGAAATGGGAATCTATTGCCAGCGTTGCCTTGGGCATAACCTCAAGGTTTCCCAGAACTCAATCAGCTGGATGGAACGGGCCCAGTGAGCGGTGCTGGCTTTGATCAGTGCAGACAGCACAGTTTATAATAAGTGAAATGTATACAGTCATCAGCCGGCTGCACGGAGAGAGGCTCTTTCTGCTGAGGCCACGCTGACACATTTTAATTATCAGTGGATCCAGTGGAATCAGAATATCACACAGCACTTTAATGATAGAACACGGCAGACGACTGTACAGCACGTGCACTTTAAAGAACGCACGTGTCAGCCTTTTTGTGTTTGTTTGTTGTTCACACGCATGAGTGCGTCTGTGTGGTTCTGCTGTTTTATATAAATATAGAAACAATCAGGCACGAGATTTTGTAAAATTCTTGCAGGCAAAGCACTCGCTGCCAGAGATGACTCAGCAGTTATATCCATAAAAGCCTCATTCAAACTTAAAAGTGTTCACTTTGGAAATACTGAGCATCATCGTTTTAGTCACAAGCTGAAACAATATTTGTTGGATTCAACAAAAACTGTCTTAAAGGAAACTTACTCCATCATCAGCATATACTGATTAAAACTCTTCTACCTGCAGTGTTTGCATGAAGGTCGTGCTTTTCCTGAGGCACAATTGTTTTCTGCGTTATTATTTTTTAATTATTGCCGGTTCGTGCAGGTCAAAGATGCTGAAGACATGATTATGAAAGAAAAGAGCCACAAGGACGTCTGAAGCAGCACGATTCAAATATTCAATATTCATATTCTAACCCTAACCCTAGCCTCCGATTCATGAAGATTATAATTCTCTGTTTTTGTTGGAAATGCTTTTAAAAAGTTGACTCAACCGTCAAGATCGTTTTTTAGAGGTCGGACTTTGTGATGCTGTTAAATTTGAGTGTTTCTCATATTGTCTTCCCCCACATGCATACACATATGTACTTGTACTGTGTGTGTGTGTGTGTGTGTGTGTGTGCGTGCGTGTGTGTGTGTGTGTGTGTGTGTGTTTAAGCATATTAAGTAGGGACTGACTCAGAAAATCATACGAGTTGAGAGAGACATAAAGAGAAGGGAACTAATTGTGTGTGTGTGTGTGTGTGTGTGTGTGTGTGTGTGTGTGTGTGTGTGTGTGTGTGTGTGTGTGTGTGTGTGTGTGAGAGAGGAGTCAGAGAGCGAGCGAGTGCATGAGACAGAGTATCAGAGTGACAATAGCATTTGACAGTTTAGCCCCATGGTGTTTGAATATAATGGCCTCTGTGTCGCCGGCTGCCGGCTCAGTATCTCACCTCTTGCTCTCATACATACCAATGGGTGGGCGGCCATTCTCATTCAGGGCCCGTGCACGCCGACCGAGTCAAGGGCAAACATGCTCGTGCAGCGGAGGGAAAGAGAATCAATCTGAAAAAGCAAAGGAGACTCTGGTTACAGCTGAGTGCATTTAATGAGTATTTATGCCATTTAATGGAATGCAGAGTGTGAAATGAATGCAGGGGGCAGCCGGTTAGCTTCGGCTAGCCGGTGTGAACGTATAAAACTGGTTTGACACCTGAGCTGGAGCGGCGCTGACAACTCGTGCCTCGTGGAGAGAGGGGAGGGAGAGGGTTCCCAGAATAAATCGCATCTCAGTGGAAACTTAATAATTGAGTTTATTCTTAAAGGTGCCGGGACTGACTCGATGTGATAAGCATGAAATAAGAAGGACAGAATAATGAAACCCAGAATGACCTTTATGAAACATGAAAGAAGGGCAGAGGAGGGTCAACGTCTTCTGGTGGCGTCCCACAGGGCTCAACTCTGGGTCCCCTCCCTATTTCCATATTCCCACAGTGACCGATCATTAGCTGTCCTATACCGATGCTATGCAGACGATACTCCATTGGACCTCTACATTAACCAAATCCGTTATCATTTTAGTTATTGTAAAAAAAAACGACAATGTTAAGGCAAAATCATTTTCTGGTGGCGTCCCACAGGGCTGGATTCTTGGCCCCTTCCGTTTCTCACATTTACACGTTCCTACAGTTTATTCCACGTCCTACGTTGTGTATACAATTACAATACTTGTATCTTTGCATTTAACAATCAGTGATCAGTTTAGCTGTAATTCAAAACTACATGAAGCTATCAAAATTCAGATTAGCACTGTTCTTTAGGTTGCAGGTTGTTAAGCTCAAACTAAACATACTAATCAAACCTCATCTTAAACTCGAAATCTTCTCTTCTACATATCTTTTCTGTTGTGACTTGTTTACGTTTCTTTCTGAATCCGTTTCCCAGTCACCTTCGAAGACTTTGGCACTTTGTTTTGTCTTGAACGCATCAGGGAGATTTTAAAGAATCCACTCAGCATTATTTTGGAAGCCGAGTGTTGAGCACGTGTGAGTATTTGTCAGCACATGTTCCTGTAGCGCTGACAGCTGTAAGACAGGTGGCCTGACATGCAGGTATCTCTAATGGGCTTTTGAAACTTTGCCCGGCGTTAGCTGCGGAGCGGTTTGACACCTCGGCACCATTACGCCAGTCGGGAAATGGTCTTTCTCAGCTGTCGGTTCCCTCTGTTTACTTTCCTCTAGACAACAGGCGCTGAACGTGGTGAACACGGCTCCGCAGCAGGAACGAGTCTCTCACAGGCATCAGACTCAAACAGCAGCTGATAACACGGGCCAGTATTGTTTTATCTGAGTTTTACTTTTCTGTTTTCTTTGAGACCGTGAAATTACTTCAAATAACAATAAATCCTCCATCCATCCATTATCTATTCCACTCGTTCTTTGGGCTGTTGAGGGGGAACTGGAGCCGATCCCCTCTGACATGGGGTGAGTAGTGGGCTTCACCCTGAAGAGGTCACCAGCGCATCACAGGTCCAACAAACAGAGAAAAACAAAATCCTAATCTGCACGTCTTTGGACTGTGGGACGAGGAGGAGACAGAACGCCTGCTGCCGAACGGGGATTCAAACCAGGAAACTTCTAACTCTACTAACTACTGAACTCTGTAACAGCAAAACTGAGCAGTTTTAAATGTCAAAACTATTGTGGTTGTGTCATTTGTTGTGTTTTTGCACGTCAGACAAACGCATCCGATAAAGTTTTATTTCATGGAGACTAATTTCCTGCGCAGCGTGAGAAGCTGCTCTGCTGCTGTGACGTGAACGATTCCTCCGAGGGAGCGATCGTTCATCACGAGCGTCGTTTTCCAGCTGTAGCACGAAACATCTGGATATGCAAATCCCTGAGTACGGCGCTGACATTAAGTGAAGTAGCAGAACAGAACGAGTCATCCAGCCTCCGTCGTGTTTCTCACACTTATCGGCTGTTAAATGCACAGCTCACGGTTTGTGTATCAGGGTGTCAAACATGCAGCTGTAACACACACACACACTGAACTCACACACACACACACACACACACACACACACACTCAACATGTGATAGTCATGTATGAGCTTGTTATGCTTCGTTAGCAGAGAATCTAATTGGATGTTAAATGGTTTATTCTGTTTACTCAGGTTCGAAATAATCTCTGTCCTTCGATCTGAGAGCAGCTTGTCTGAAAATTGCTTAATCTTTACGCAAAGTCTTTTCCCTTTATGTTTTATAGATGTTATTGCTTTCGTGTCTTTCTGTAATTCACACTAAGCTCTAACTTTAACTCTTCACAGCTTCTAAACATTGCTTCTCCAGCACTCACACATTTCTTCTTGCCCAATTTTCCACTTGCCGACAAATTCTGGAACCAAAAAGTGCGTGTTGTTCTTCATGGGGTGATTCTTGAACTTGCATGAGTCAGGATTTAAATGATGATAAACAAACAGCTTGATTCTTCTCGTGCATTTTCTTCTCTCGTCTTTTCTTCTTGCAATAACTGTATTTTTCTTTTGGTTCACACACTGTGAGCAACACACACACACAACACACACACACACACATGCACACAGATGCTTCTACATATGTCTGCACAAAAGCACGTACGCACACTATCGCTCCTACAAACCTACCAGCTCATCTGTTAAATCCCATCCTCAGTGTGTCCAGCTGGTCGCCCACTCACTGCACAGCAGCAACCACCGGCTGTCAATCATAGCTGGAACCCTGCAGACATTATCTCCCATCTTCTCCAGACTCTCTGACTTTAACAGGCTGCAACAGACGAGCCGGGGGAAAAGAAAGAGAGAGGGAGAGAAAGGACCTTATGATCATATCATCAGGACCTGTCAATCAGGTTTCATGCTCCGGTTTCACTCTGCAGAGATTGACTGAGAGGTTGCAGGTTCAACTGCTTCACGCTGCACGTCGGTACAATGCCTGCGAGGCCACAGAGACACGTCCAGTCGAACCAAGAACAATTAAATAATCCGGCTTTCTCAAAGTCGAATGTAAGGCAGTGACTAGTTTATTTAATAAACCCAAACCAGAGGTAAACCAAAATCTAAAAGAAGTCACCAGGAACACGTCCACTTGTTTGGAAGAAGATGTTCTCCATGGCCATCGCATCGGGACATGTTCTGATCTTCAGAGCGGCTGCGTATATTTGTGGCGTCATCTTAACTTTTCCACCAGATACAATAAGAAAAGTTAATTTCATCTTTTCTGACTCACGCCTGTCGGAGCAGCTGAGACCGGATCAACTGCAGCCGTCGCCAAACGCTGCCTCAACACAGAAACCTTAATAACCACGGAGCTCCGGGATCTGCCAATCAAAATGAAGGAATAATAACAATAATAATAATAATAAAGAAAATAGTTCCCTGTCAGTCATCCTCTGCGGCCCTGGATGGATGCACCATCTTCTGTCTGCAGGTTTATTCCTGCAGTTTTAATTAGTTTGCTGGGAAACGGCTTCCTGTGGTTTCAGAAAAAAAGACCAATGACAGGTCAGTGGAGTGTGTGTGTGTGTGTGTGTGTGTGTGTGTGTGTGTGTGTGTGTGAGTGTGTGTGTGTGTGTGTGTGTGTGTGTGTGTGTGTGTGTGTGTGTGTGTTTGCACTTTCATGGTTTTAATCATTACTGTTTCCAGTATATTGCATATTCTCCTACGTTGTTTTCAAACACTACAAACCAAACTACCCACCACTATGATTAAAGTTGTTTTTTATTCCATTCTTAACTCATCTGTTCGTTGTTCTTTGCACTCGTCCGTCTCGTTATGTCTATATTTCTGTGTGACTACAGAGTATTACACATACATGGCCAATAGAGCTGATTCAGATTCTGATAAAAAAAAAGGTAATTCCTGGCCCGAACCATTTGTCCCAGATCCGTTCCAAAATTTAATGAGATGGTTTTTTTGGGCCCCTTGTCCCGTCCTTTCACCTTCCATGTTTCCATCCGCAGAGAACCAATTATAATATCAGGCCTGTTGGGAAATACTGGAGGAAGCAAAGTCTCTAATTTACTGGTTCAAATCCATAATGAACTCTAGAAGCCAAACAGAAACATGCATAGTTCTTCAGTGGCCTTTGTAAAAATAACATTTGCCTGAATCTGAAACAGTATGAAGAGAAAATAGATAGAAAAAAAACGATGTGGATGTAGCTCTGTGAACTAATGCAGAATGGAATAACACACGCACACACACACCACACACACACACACACACACACACCACACACACACACACACACACACACACACACACACACACACACACACACGAGGGTTACAGGGTAAGTTGAACTGTACTTGAGCTGCCCTCCACTTTATTCTGCAGCTCAAACATTTAAACGGCCGCTCGGCTAAATGTTTTCTATTTCACAGGTCATTTCATCGAGTGCAGAAACCAATCAGATTCTCTATAAGGTATTGCTCTTGCAAATAACCAGAGAGCTGAGGCGGGGGGGGGGGGGGGGGGGGGGGGGGGGGGGGGGGGGGGTGCAGCTGCACAGCACATCTAACAGCCAACAGCTGGAGCCATCACAGGGAGATGAATGGACTGAATACGGCCAGATACATACGCAATATAACATAAAACCCACACATTCAAATAAATGTAGAAAGAGTTAAACGCAATAGGGTAAAGACAAAAGATCTGGATCCTCGGAAAAGGACGAAAGGAACGAAGAGAATATATTGAAGCTGCAGGGAATCGGCAGTTAGAGAGAGAGTCCACAGAAAGAGAAGAGAATGTGTCGAGGTTTAAATCAGCGAGTCTTCTCAGAAACAAAGAACCAGGAAAGAAGAACAGAAACAATCAGAGAGAGAAGTCACAGAAAATCATGCGTCTGCAGAAAGAAGAGAAACCACTTGAGGTGTGTGTGGTGGTGTGTGTGTGTGTGTGCAAATCTCCCTGAAACAAGGAGATGTGACAAGACAACAAAGAGGGAGTTCAAGCAGAATGTGGAGGAATCCACACAGAAGGAAACAAAGGACAGGAAGACGGAAAAGACATTAGTCAACCAGACAGGTCAGGAGTTCTGAGGCCAGATGGGATATATCATCTCTCCACGGAGCTCTGCTCGACCTCGGGGTCTCATCAGAGATGGAAATGGAAAAACGCCAAGGAGACAAACCTCCGACCTCCTACAAACCTCAATCACCTCAACTGGCTCCTTTGGTCGAGAAGGAGCAGTGGCTTCACTCCCAGGTTCCTCCAGAAGTCTTCATCCCATCTGAGGCGTCCAGCCATCCAATGGAAAGGCTTATTTCGACCTCTGGTTTTCAAATCTCCCGTTCCATCGTCGTAACGAACCCACAAAGAATCATCCCCAACTACTGCAACTGCCACTAAACTTCTTCTACTTTCTTTTAGCTCACAGTTGAGGCGGAGCGGTGGTGCAGTGGTTTGCACGGTCGCCTCACAGCAAGAAGGTTCCCTGTTCTCTGCATGTGTTTGGGTTCCTCCGGTTCCTCCGGTTCCTCCAGCTTCCAGAGACGAGCAGACTGAGGGTTGGTTGACTGGAGAGGGTGAAGGTGATTGGTTGTTTGTCTCTGTATGTCGGGCCCTGTGATACGCAGGCGCCATTAATGGAGGGAATTGGATAATGGATTGATTGATCGTCCGTCTACAAACCAATCAGTGTCAAGTATAGGTAGACGCAACTAACCGGACCAAATGAAACTATGGAACAAACACATGAAGCTCGGTTCTGACTCTAGTATTCTTTCTCCTCTGATTCAATATCTGCCTGTGAGACACTTTTCTTCAACTTTCTATGTGAACACGTGATTTGCCTTTAAGACACCGAGCTCATCTCATCGCAAAGACGAGAGCAGAAACAAACCGAAACTCTGTCTGAATACAAAATATGTATTTGTTGGTGTGTGAGGGAGAAGAGAGAGAGAGAGGGTAGAGAGAGGCAGGAACACAGTGTCAGAGGTCGTGCAGGTGACTGTTGTCGACTTCAATCACGGCTCAGAGCCGAGCTGTTTGCCGGACTCGTGCGCCGCACTGACTAAACCATTACCACCACCATTAATCACAGCCTCGTGTTCACTTAAATCACTGGGCCGCAGTGGACAGCTGCAGAGGAAGAGAGTTAACGCACACTTTCAAAATAAGAGCCTTGACTTTGAAAGGTGAGTCAAGTTAGGAAGGTGAGAGGCAGAGGATGGGGCCAATGTGTAGCTATAAAATGTGTGTGTTTGTGTGCGTGTAGAGTTGTGTGAGTGTAGAGTTGTGTGTGAGTGTAGAGTTGTGTGAGTGTAGAGTTGTGTGCGTGTAGAGTTGTGTGCGTGTAGAGTTGTGTGAGTGTATCTCAGTCCGTGTGTACAAATGCATGTGGAGATTTGCACGTGTACAGGAATCTGCAAATGTGTTTTTCAGGGTCATTAGAGATCTGTGCATGTGTAGAAGAATCTGTAAACGTGTTGAGGTCTGTGAGTTTGTGTATAAATCTTTAAACGCGTGCTCATCGTGTAGAAGGAACCCCGGCTTCCCACAGACGCAGGAGTAAAGGTTAAAACAGGAACGGGTTCTCTCTCTCGGTCGCTCTGCAGCCCTTCGTGTTTCCGGCAGGAGAAGCCGTCGTGTTGGGTCTGTCTGACTCGCGCTGACTCACGGTGAGAGACGCCGCAGCTGAAGGCAGCGTTCCCCCGAGGGAGCGCCCGGCTTGTCAAACCGCCGCTTCCCGTGTCAAACACCAGACACTTCTCCTCCTCCTCCGAAGCGCACTTTCATGTACCTCCCCGGCGCTCAGGAATCAAACGCAGATGTTTCCCACGACACACCAATCAACCAACATAACCGCTTCTGCCACTGTCAGGGTTTTTTTTGTGTTGCTTTTCCTCTCTCTTCAGACTTCTATCACAAATCTCGGTCAGCTGCCATGTTTGGGGAGACGTTCGTGACTTTTTATTTATATTTCCTTCACACGAGTGGAACTTTGAAGTCGGGAGCTTGTGCAGTTTATGTCGTTGCAGAGGTTGGTTGGTAAGAAGAAACACTGCGGCGCTAACGATGTGTTTCAAAGCGTTTCAAAGAGTTAACGTGTTTGTCTTCCTTCAGTGTCTGACTCACCTTTTCATGCTTATGTCATAAACAACTTCCATTTCTACTTGTTCTGCTATTTGCTCTCTGTTGCAGGTGCACCTTACAATGTCAACTTTATTTATATAGCACATGTAAAACAACTTCTTTGACCAAAGTGCTTTGCAAAGTAAAAGGTATAACAAGAAAACAGCAATACACAATATATCATAATGATAATAGAATCAAATCTGCTGGGATAATAACGTTCTCGACAGCCTGCAGCGAGCAACTCATTCCAAAACACAAACTAAAAGGCCACTGCAGTCAGATGTCATTAGGAAAGGAGTCGATTGCATATTATCGGTTTGAAAACCTGCGTGAACCCACAAGTTTGGTGTAGAACTCGTGTTATTTGTGAGTTCAACTTAAAAATGATAATTCAAGTTTGGCCTGGGCCTTCAAATGGAGAGTTTGTGTGTTGAGTGTCTTCCCACAGTCTGATCCCACGTGGGTGAGGTTGACTGGAGGTGTGATTGTAAGTGTGAAACATTGATCGTGGACACGTCAGTGCTGTGCCTCACGTGTCTCTGAAGCGATGCAGCTGAGGGATTTGTTGCATGTTGTCTTTCATACAGATGTTAGCAGCAAAATGAGACACGAAAACAGTTTAGATTCAAATCTCAGAGACATTACACGTGTATATTTATCTGATTTCGCACATTTGACTCAACACAATCAACCCCTTCATTAAAAAAACAACCCTACTCCCATGTGAGCACAGTGTATGAACTCTGCTCACGAGTGCAGGACTCTGATTGGCTCCTGAAGTCTCAAATGAAGCCGTCCTGCTCGCTCCCATCTCCCCGAATGACTTAATGATCGACTGCGTGAGGCAGCGACACAAAGCCTCGGCGCTCAGATTAATCAGCAGCAACATGCGTGGTGAGGGAGCCGGCCCATGTGCTGTATTCAAGATTCATCAAACTCTAATTACCAAACTCCATGTAAAAATTAATCAAAATATAATTAAAACATTAATCCTGAGCGGTTTTCCCTGCTGCAGTCTATCAGTGACACAGCTCCATCTACGGAGCAGTGATTCAATCAGGCTGCCTGAAGGAGACGCATTGTTCGTCTCCGTGCTCCGAGATTTATTAAGATACTTTATCATTTTCACAGAATATGTTGTATCACACGAATACTCAATGGACAAAACACCATGGACTGATTATCAAGGCTAAATAATTTGCGATAACAACTTTACTGCACGTGTGTTCGTTTGTGAACACGCTAACGGAGAAGAAGCTAGCAAACGGCAAAATAACCAGGTCGACAGACAAGGTCTAGAGGAAAACGTGCTGCAACTCAGATTAGAACAGTAGCATGCAAGCTAACAAGCTAACAAGCTAACACACAAAGCAAGTAGATGACTCAGTTATTGAGCAAGTATCAAATCACGTGAAATTGTTTGGCTAACTCGTTAAACCTTTATCGAACGGGTTTAACCCAACGACAGCTTCACTTAAACAGCTCAACGTTAAGCGTGCAGAACGAGACCAAGCAGACAAACTCACGACTCGCTGTGTTTTAAGGAATGTTACAATAAAAACAATACACAGTATAAAAGTCTCCCTTGTGTAGTTTGGAGTCAAAGACCTTCCCTGTGTTTACCTCCAGGACCTTCACAACGTCCACAATTGACCCAAACCAAAGCAGCTGTGATCTGTTGTTCAAGCCTCTCCAGCCTGACACCCGAACGCCTCGCCGATGATAAATAGAGGCTGAAGACGTCTAATTTGTGAGGCCACCCAATCGAAAAGCAATCAATGCGCCCGTTAGCTCCACTGACACTCGGTTCCAAACGTGCGAGTGCTTCCCCGACGCCCTCGGAGCGCAGAGTCGTTCAGGAAAACATTAGAAGACAACCTTCGTCTTCCTGCAGGTCACGAGCAAAAACACATTCATAAACCAACTGTCAGATGATTTCTTTATTCTATCAGGAAAAACATTGATACCGTCAGTTCTTAAGTAAACGAGTAATGATCGCTGAAAGCCACAAGTCACAAATATCATTATGTTTATACGTGTGACGCAGTGTTCTTATGTCTAATGTTGGAACTGATGAGTAACAGGTCGGTACAAGTACAGTAAGAAACAAACTTAAAACGTCATAAAGTAACATTCCACATAACAACAACGTGCAGATTATCATGTTATAACTTGGTCATTAACAAGATATATTCCTGTTATAAGAACATCATGTTACTACAACACATCGTTCATGTTATAGACTGAGTCTGATCCTGGTGCAGTTAACTAATCCCAATATGAGATAAGATGTTATTATAAGTCCCACAACAGGGAAATATCTGTCAGCAAAAGACTTCAGAAAAGTAATAACAAGTTAATATGCAATACTTGTAAATGCAAGAAATAAAAAAGACTAGAAATGATATATACAATCCAATAGAATATATAATATATGAACTACTTGAATGCATCAATGCAACTTCTTAAATGATTATTTAAACATGTCTCTCTGCTCTGCTGCTCCGACGTGGACGAGTTCACGTCTCCGTCGTCTGAGAGCGATTATCAATCCTGTCGTTTCGCTTCTGTTCAGAATCCGTCTGAGCTCATTAATGTCGGCGTTTGTGGATTTAAAGGAGCGACTTGATAAATCTGCATCAGCGTCCTAATGGAGTGATTCACTTCTCCTCCTCCTCCTCCTCCTCCTCTTCATCACCCTCTTCCTCCTGCTGCTTTTGCTCACTCCAGCCTTTTCCACTTCCAGACCTTTGATTGATATGTTTTTTACGGTTTAGTTTTTATGAGACCATTGTGCTCGCACCCTCGGCAGAACCGATGTCCTGGGTTTTCTTCGTTTTAACGAGCACATTCTCAGTTTTATATGTGTGGCAGATTTTCTCTCTGTATTCAGCCGGGGCGAGCTCATTGGCCACCTTGGAAACGAGCCCCTCCCACTCGTGTGATGCTGTATAAGGTGACATAGCAACAGCTGCTGTGCGCCGCTCATCAATCACACGTGGCCGACGTGTCTGCGGATGTTCCCGCTCTCTCTCTGCTCGGCTACGTGTCAGTAATGCCAAACGTGGTCGTGTGCACCTTTGACGCTGGGACACAAAAAGCGTCAGCGATGACAATAAATCAGGACGGATACAAGACGACTGTGCCCGAGGACACGCGGGCTAATGTCGACGGGGGAATCTGCGACGCCGCCGCTGTCGTTAACGGTCGTTACAGGACGCTCGGCTCGTCTCTGTGCGGATGTGTCCTCGCGTTCTGAGTATGAATAACAAAGCAGCAGATGAACTCGTCCTCTGTGTCAGTGGATTCGTTTCTGATCTTCCGTCTCAGACAGAAATATTGTATCTACGTGAAATACTTCCCCTCGCTCCGCTCAGATCTCCTCCGACTCTCACGGGCTCATGTTTTAAAGAAAAATCATTTTCCTCTCGGGTTTTAAATCCTCTCGTCTCACGTCTCTGTCTGACTCGTTCTCTCCTTCTCAGTCTAAAGGTCTAAACTGGGAATCGTGTACGTCTCTTACTTGTTTATTTAACATGTCTCTGCATTTATTTACAGTAATTCTTCTTCTTATTTACTCCATAATAAATATAATAATAATAATAATAAAGATGGACGACATCACAGTTCCACAAAAGTGAAGCCAAATATCTTGGATCGCCCCCTGGTGGCTGGCTGCAGTACAGGTCATAAACCCTGCCTCCTCCATGTTAGTAGATGGGACATCAACCAAGCGAAGAAAAACTAAATCTAAATAGACGTTAAATAAATGTTTATATGAGTAATTTCAGGTGGTTTATCAAACTGATGTTTGTTCAAATGTTCATGTTCCTGATAAGTTTGGTTTTAATTTGTTATGATATATATAAACAGGTTGAATTGTCATGATTGACAGCTGAGACTGACTCGTGATTGGCTGAGTGAACGTGTCTCGGTTGGACCTTGAGGGTTCGGTCCACTTCCTGTCCGTGTGAGCGAGGACTCAAACGAAGCGCTCGCCTCCCGCGGCGAGTCGAATCCCAGCGAGGCTTCACGTGGAGCGCTCAACTTCTGGTGAACCCCCGAACGTATCCAGGATGTTTGTGTAGTTATTGTGTAGTGTTACGTCACGATGTAGTATTTACTTCTTCCCCATTGTTGATATATGAAAGCATTGAAAATCTTTCCACATTCATGTTTTCATATCGTCCCTGATCTGCTGATGATTCCTCACATGAGAAATCTGTTTATATAAAAAATACATAAAAAGCTTGTCTGAAAAGGAAATGTTCAAATTGAACGTTTGGATGTTGACGTGTGTTCCTTCGCCGCCGCGCTCCCTGGACAGGAAGTGGAGTCTTTCATGTTTGACGGCGCCGCTGCCGCCTGGAGATCCAGGACTCCGGGCTCAGTATGTTAATGTCCTCTGTATGGATTACACTGCTTACTAATTCATGCAGGAGGAGGTAATTTATTGGGCTTTTCATAGAGGTCCCCAATGGGAGATAAATGCTGTCCGTCCGGCGCTCTGCAGAGACCTCTGGGAATCCATCAACTGGAGGTAAATTGGTTTTCGCTGGACTCCGTGGGGAATCCGCTTTAAAGGGGCGAGCTGTGGAGGAGCGCTGCACTTCACTCACCCCCCCCCCCCCCCCCCCCCCCCGCTAATGCAAAGCAGGGCTTAATCCATGAATTTATGATGTACTCTGTTTGTCTGGTACAAAGGTAAACTCCATTTTCTGAATTACAAGATATGAAAGTGCCGGGGTCAGGAAACGCCGACCTACTGACAACACGCCCGCATATAACAAATATCCCCCCCCCCCGACCCCAGAACGAGCGGCCATGAGGGAGCGGGGGGGGGGTGGAAGTAAGAGCCAAGGGGGCAGACATGACACGAACTTCATTGACCCCTGTGTGTTGTGAATATATATATATTCTTTATTTACGATCCACTCTGACAGTGATGGGTTCGGTATCGAGGGAAACCAGACGAATACGCCCCCCTTCAGGCTGAGGGATGGATCCAGATATTCAGAAATAACACACACTGTATTTACTGGTAATCACTGGTTTTACATGTTAGTTATTGAATTCTGTTCGTCCCAACACAAGAAACCGTTCCAACCAGCGACTGGATTACACTGAAATCTGCTTTGTTCATGCTCCTCTGAGGGTGAACCCGTTAACGTGGAAAAATCTAGAGAAGAATTCCAGGAAGAGAATTGTGAAATTCGATGGTGAGACTGAAATGTCCGAACATTCAGAACCTGGAAGCTCCACAAACGGTGGAACCTGTATTTCCCACAATGCAATTCAGTGTTGACACCTTGAAGACATCATCAGGGTTTAAGGTTTCTCAGATTTGACCAAGCTCCTTCTCAACCGTCTCCACAGACACCGACACTCAACTGATCTCTTTTACTTTCTAATTTAAAAAAAAATGCTAAATATATGAAAAGGTTAATAAATTGACCCGTCTAATAAAGCTCAGCTCAATAAAGCAAAACAGGTTTAAACCTTTTCTTTTATAGATATTAAATCCTCCAACGTGCAGAGATACAAGAACACACTCACATCAGTGGGATCTCAAACCCAATTACGTTCTGGTCCCGGTCGGACAGCACCTCCGTGTTCGAGCTGATTGCCGACTGCTCCTCCGAGTGCGAGCGGGCAGTTTGCGCTCGCAGCCACGCCAGCCGCTTTATTCGGTTACAGCGTTGTGGACGGAGATGAGAAACATCCCCCCCCCCCCCCCCCCACATTAAGACGTGGGCGTCTCTCCCAGCGGAGCGCTTCCAGACTTCTCTTTGTTGGAATCGTGGAGAAACTGCAGAGATGAGTCTGCGACACAACAGCCTCATTAAGGCCAGAGAAGCTGTTGTTTTGTGTTTCTTAATGAATGTGGATTAACCTTAACCCCCCCCCCCCCACACACACACACACACACACACTCCCCTTCGCCCCCCCACTCCGCCGTTGATTAACTTCATCAATCATCACCGTAATGCAGAACTTGTTCCCTTCCCCCCATTGTTGGTTGTTTCCCTGCAGGTCCGATGTTCTTCGCTGTGCAGGTATACGACCTGTTTCCCCCCCCCCCCCGAGCGTGCTGAGCGAGTTCACCTTCCCGAGCCACCTCCTGTTTGAGCGAGTCACTGCGACAAATGGCCGCCGTTCTCCTCTGACCCCCTTCTGTGATAAATATAAAACATGGCCTCTCCGGGGAAGAGGAGGAGGAGGAGGAGGAGGAGGGGGGGGGGAGTAAAGCTCCGTCTGGATGGCATCACCAGGGGAGGACGGTAATCTGGTTTCAACCTGTGCACATTGATAAATTCACATATAACCTGAAAGTATTTGAATCCATTTTTGCAGCAGGTCTGTGGCTCGATTGGTTCAAGGAACATTTCCAATTTATGTTGCCCCCGGTTTATTGCAGCCTTTAGGCCTTTCTGAGCAGCGTCTGTATTATCAGGGGGGGGGGGGGGCAGTAATTTGATTTTCCACACAAACACTGGCCCCGTTACTGTCACCACATGGAAAAATAATATCCGAGCGAGCTCTGTGGAATCCGAGAACCCACGAAACAACTTCACCTTCTCCTTCCGCAGATCTCTCCTTGAAACAAAACTCCAATGCAGCTTATTGAAATACATATTTCATTCCTCTCAACACTCCATTTCTGTGTGTGGAATATTTATCTCTTTCCACCAACTCAATCTTGTTGTTTCTGCTGCAGCAAACACCTGCTCGGCCCTTAGGGACCAATAAAGTTGCATCCGATCGATGCCTCCCTGCCCCGGCGCCGGTTATATCACCGTTGCAATCCAGATGTTGGATTTATGAGTCAGTAATTGTGTGCAGCACCAGATGTTGACGTGAACAGGACGGAGTCACCTCGTGCCCTCGAGGGAGAGATACTGGAAATGAAACTCTGGTGTTTTATGTGGTTTCGGGACGTGAATCGAGATACGACCTCGTAGAGAAGCTATAAGATCTCAGAGAATGATCAGATTCGAAGGCCAAGAAGGTTTTCTTATTAGTTTGTCTTCAATATTTGAGCATCTTCATGACCCCTGAAGTTATCTGCATTGCTCCGAGTTTCTCTTTTTCAACAATCGTATTCTTGGAGGTGGAAAAGCTTCTGAAACATTAGGCCATCCTGAGGCTCCGTCTTTCTTACGCGGCTCTTTCGAGACGGATGAGGCAAGTTTCACCGGAGGTTTCAAACGCTGCAGAATCAAATCCTCCACCGGCTCAGTGCAGAGGTTTCTCCTGAGCAGAAATAATGATCCAATCTGACCGGCAGGTACGTCTCTCTCTAAACTGAAGCCTCTATCTCAAGGTATAATAGATGTTTCTGAGTTATTCCAGTGGCATATATTTACATTTCAGATTCTCCGCCTGAGGCAGAAAACACAGAAATGTGAGGATAACACCTGGTGGAGTCGGTTCTGCTGTTGTTTATATCTCAGGACTCAGATTCTCTACTCACACACAGCTTGGACAGTCCAGGGGCGCTGGCAGCTTCCTGTACGCACTTTGCTTTTTTTTATGATGAAATAAATAAAACCGTGTCAAAAGCAGATCATATCTTTAGATTCTGCTTTATAGAACAATGTGCTGATGCATGAGGCATTTTTGTGGGTGTGTCCACTGGGTCCCAGCATCAATGATTCTAGAGGCTTCACATTGATTAATAATCTGATGTAAACCATATTCAAATAATTGTTGGTTTGGGTCCTACTGAGAAAAACACCTAGAATAACGAGACCTGCTTCCTCCGGAATCTGAACGCTTGACGAAGATGGATCCTCCTGCTTTGCACCATCCTTGGTTATTTTCTGTGCTTTGTGCTGCAGCAACAGTTTGATCAGGAAACCGCTGCAGATATTAAAGAGGAGTCGACTGGTGGATGATTCAGGATGTGGATGAACGGAGTGAACATCAATCTAACGGAGATGGTTCCCCTGGGAAACTCACAGATACTCAGAAACTGGCTGCTGAGGTCAAGAGCGCTCGTAAATGTCAAAGCAGTGGACAACATCAACTGGTGCATCGTCCCCGGGGAACATCGGACTTTACTGACCGAGTCAGAGCTTTATTACGAATAAAGAATTTATAAAAGGAACATTTTCTGTAGAAAAATCATCGTATTGATTTTTTCTGACGTATCAAAAACATTCTCTGTTCTGCCGGCGCAGCTTTATGATGTTTACACTGAGTGGAAACGTTTAAACCCAAAGAATCTTCTGCTTTATTTCAACAAATGAAATGTTTTTATATTTTATATTTATATACGTTCTTCCAATTGTTTCTATTGTTTTCATTTTCATACACTTTAATGATAAGAAGAATGAAAAAAAGGAAAAAGTAGATGTAGATGTAGATATATGTTATTATACACAGATTCAGATTCAGATCTGCTCATAAACATTTGCACATATATAAGTATATATTATTACGAACCTCAGATCGTTTATCGTCTCATGATAAATTAATCTCTGGGACAACGGACAATATGTTTGGTCTTCCAGTGGAGACACGTCCAGGCCAAGTCTTATTCTAACTAATGATAACTGGGATAAACTAAATATTTAATTGGTATCTTCATTAAACATAAAGTTCTGTGGGTTGAACAAAGTTTGGCTGCCAGCCCGAGTCAGTGAGTAATGATCCAAACGTTCTGTTGCTGAGTTTCCACTTTGTCATAAGTTAATACGATTCCGAATCCACCAGAGTATCGTGTGCGTACTCGGCTGAGTGAGATGTTTCCAAACCACAGCATCGGTTTAACACGAGGCTGGAATCCACCGAGCATCTCAGCCGACTTCCTCATCATCGCAATATGAATTACAATATCAGAGGCTTTAATTAGTCAATAAGTGGAACCGATTCATCGGAGCGTGTGGAGGCAGCCGGCGATTCAGGAGAAGAGAGGGAGCGAGCGGAAAGAGAACGAGATAAGAGGAGAAAGAAAGAGGGGGGGGGAGGGAGAGCACCTTAAGATGTCTTAAAATCCCCCCCCCCCGTAATTAAGACGGAGCGCCTCACCTTACCACATGCTTAATTACCCTTGACTGTTCACAGCTACATAATTAACATTCTCATAGATTCCAGCGGCAGATGCAGAAGTGGAATGGGTCGGGGCGTCGAGTCCAGGTTCTGACTTTGGGAGAAGGTTGTTGAGCAGGAGCTCTTTTACCTGCAGAGCAATAATAAAGGCTGTAATCTGGCCTCGGGGGTAATTTATGGATTCAGGGGAGGAGGGGGGGGGTCCTGAGGACGCTCCTAGATAAATCAAGTAAATGAACAAGGGGACTGCAGCCTCAGTGAATCCAGGAAGCTTCCAGAGGCACAACATGGCTCCGAGGGCGGAAGCACGGCTGTGTGTGTCGTGGTTGTGTTGTTGTCGTTCAGGCGTTAAAGCTGCTCACATGTGAAGATGCAACAAAGTGCGACTGTACAAACAGAAGTCTTGTTTTCCATAACATCTGTTTCATGTGGACACCAACTGTATGGAGTCATTTTAAAATGAGACAAACTTTGTCGTCTTTTTAACTTCTTTGCCTTTTTCAATTGTACAATTTACAAAATAGCAACACAAATGCACGGTCATCAGTTTAGACTAGAACATAACTCAGTCTCCTCATTAAACCACATTTAAATTCCCACTGCAGAAAACATTTTTCAAAAGGAACAACTAATACATATCCTGTATATCCTAATATCCTGCTGGTGTATGAATAACCACAAGAGGCTACCACAAGCAGTTCCACTCCAGTCCTGCAGGTGGCGGTAATGACGACGGCAAATAAAGCTACAGAAAGGAAACAACATGGAGGAGAATTCAATTTCTCTGCTGTTTTTGGGGGATATAGAAACTAGATAGTGACAAAAATCTTTGTGTTCAACTTTAAATTCATCAGACAAAGATTTGTTTCATCGTTCATCATCATTCTCTTTAAAATGATGATGTGAGGAAGCAGAAACTAGAAAGTGCGTCTTTAAAACCCATGAATCTTCAGGATCAGAGTGTTTTCTTTATTGTGCAAACAGCAGAGCTCCTGTGTTTCAGGAGGAATCCCGTCACTCATGCATGCACCACCGCCGCGGGCCGCAGATGCTCCGGCAGGGCGGCCCGCGGGCCTCTCGCTGAACATTGTTTCCTCCTCGTCCCCGCGGTCGCAGCTCGTTCACAGAGAGACACATCTTGTCCTTCCTTCTGCGGCGAGCTGAAGTACAAAGCCTCTCACAGACCAAATAAGAGGCTAATTGGCACACGGGGACGGTGTCAGTGGGAGGACGCTCGCCAAATGGGGGATTTGACCTACATCGGCTGGTGGCGGGAGTGTTTCTGCGAGCTCGCCGGCTGCCAGCGGCCGCAGGTGGAGCCAAGCTGGAGATCTGACAGTAATTAGGAGGAAAAGGACAGTGTCCCTGATCAGCTGTCCGGATCTCACTCACCCTGCAGGACGTGTGTGTCCACCCATCCGTCTCCTCGGACTCGTGTGTCCGCGATGCAGCGTGTTGCAGTGGGTCGCGATGCGGAGCCGGGACACAGCTCAGAGTTTTGATTAACGGCTCAGCTCTGAGTCACATTCCGGTAATTGGCCACTGAATTGAACAGCCTTTTCCCGTTTCTCCCCGGCTGTTACACCCACTGACAGTGTGAGAACAGCTCCGAGTGCCGCTTCCGCGTTCTGTGTCAAATCTGGAGTTAACGGCGGCTGAGAGAAAAGCACCGTGGAGCCTTTTCCTGCAGATCTGAGTCACAGAACCGCCGGAGGAGGGAACACAAACAGAGGCCGGGAGAGTTCACTGGGGTTTTATTTGTGAACTTGGTTGTTGCCACAGCTTCTCGGGCTGCGTGCGCTCGGGTGACCGGGTGACCGGCGATTTAAACAGCCTCCCCCCCCCCGATCCTCACTTGACTGCTGGTTTGACCTCAACCTGCTCCAATGTCACCTCGACGAGCCAACGCTGACTCAAGAGTTTTGGATTCCTTCGTCGGGTTCCTTTTTAGAAATAGTCTGATACTTACATTCTGAAGTGTGATGTCCACAGAGATCATGAGATCAGAATCCAGGTCCCAGGTTCCCCCGGCTCATCTGGGATGCACCTGATCTCCTGGGAGGGTTCGTGAGGAGGTTTGGTTTCAGAGCGTCGACACCTTCAGCTGCTTCTCTGACTTTGTGTTGTTGGTTTTGCTTATTCTAAGAGTTTGTCATGTGCCTGTTTTTATTTGTGTGCGTGGGTGCGTGAGTGTGAGTCGTACTGGAAAGCACTTTGACTGGTTCACTGGATAAAGGACGATGATGAATCAGGATTTCAAAACAATAAGAAATCAGGATTCAAACTCTGAATTGAAATGATAAATAACAATTACAGGAATATTTGTCGAAAAAGGGCAATTTAGGAACAAATTAAAATCCTTAAAATCTTTACATCAACACCGACGACAATGTTAACGTCGCACTTTTCTTTTTGATCTTTCCACGAACACTGAAACCCAGTGAGACCCGTGGAGATGATGTGATAATCCCACCCGACACCTGAGCCTGGTTTTACAATCATCTGTATCCGTGCATATCATCTGTCATGGTGGAGGTGTAGGGGGGGGGGGGGGGGGGATCCCTGCGATCCACCGGTGTCACTGAACTGATTTGATTTTTGAACCGAAGCCGTTCTCGTACCCATCCAGCCTCCCTGATAACGCAGGGAGGGAAAGCTGTTCATGTAATGTGCAGCCGTGTTTCCTGTTTGACACGAGAGGTGAACGCTGCCGCCGCTGATCCTCTGTAATTGTGTTTCCTAGCTTAGAGCAGCACACACGGAGAGAGAGAGAGAGAGAGAGAGAGAGAGAGAGAGAGAGAGACACGACTCCTACAGAATCATTTATCATTTCCTTTTTTCACCTTGTCTCTTCACTCCAGAGTATTTCCGGAGCCTCTTCACGACTCAGGATGTTCAAGATGTCGGACCCTTTTTGTTGTTGCGGGTGTGCGGGGACCGACTGGAGGCTACAATTATGGCTGCAGAACGTGTTAGCGTGGTCGGGAGCAGCAGGAGGAGCAGAAAGGTATTTTAAGGTCAGTGCGGAATCAGAGGCAGTCCTGTGTGACTCAAAGGGCTCTGACTAGGGAGCATAAATCACCCCCCCCCCCCCCCCCCCCCCCCCCCCCCGAGGAGGGTTCATTACCTCCAAAATAAAGCTTTTACCGCTGATTGCATTCGCTGCGCTCGCCGCCGCCGCGCGGCTCCTGCACGAGCCTTCACAATCAGTTTGCTTCGTCCTTGTTGTGTTTCCAAACGTAATCTTCGGTAGAAGAATAAAGCAACCCTCAAAACACACGAGAGCGTTATAAATTCACACTGAGGGCTCTTTTTTATATAAATTTTTTGCAGAGTCATTTCTCAAATGCCAAGAGGGACGGGGGCGCCGTGATAACCGATGGGATGCAAAGCCTGCGTTAGTATGCTGAGCAGGAAATAGCGAGACGGAGAAGGCGAGGGAGAAAGTATCTCCGTACAAACACTCCTCACCTCGTGTCGTCTCCTCCTCCTGTAAATCTCGGAGGCTGAGCGGTCCAGCCCCCCCTCTTAAAAACCGGGAAGGCGATTGCTGACGTGTGCGCTCGCATGGACGTATCAGTGTTGTCTCAATGGCCACAAATCAATCTGGGTCCCGACAGCCTCTGCAATGCAGGCACGGGGCTCCGGCTCGGCCGAGGCTACGAGTGCAGTTTGCTGGGCTGAGTGTTTGTCAGGCTGCAGGATGGGGGGGTGGGGGGGCTTTTTAGTCATTTCAATGATAACACAAGAGCTGCCTTTCATCAACACTGAGGAACAAGTGGATTCAGAGGTTAACAATCAGCAGCTTCTTTGTGTGGAGAGAAGATGGTTCGTAACAAACTGGGTTATGGGTCATCATGCAGTTATATGACTTTCAGCTCTGAAATAACAAAAATATCACGAGACTTCTTCCATCTCCAAGAAGTCAAGGAGACAAAGACGATGATGACTAATGTTGAAATAAGTTAATGGAAACCTTTGATGCTAAATATTGATTAGTGTGATAAGGACATTGCAATGTAGTTATGGACTCATCAGTAAAATCCCTAAAAAACTATTGTGTCTTTGAACAATATCTTTAACCACATCATACACATGTATCCTCTTCTTCTACGCGATGTCTGGTTTGAGCTTCGATTCAAGGAGGACACAGTTTTAATTATCCCTCAGAGCACAAACCTGCCAACAGAGTTCACTACATCCAGATTTTAAATTGCATCTGCAACTAATTTCACAGGCTCATAAATATCAGTCCCCTAAATGTGTCTGATGTCAAGGAAAGTTTTTTTTAAAACATCCTAATCCTGCCCACGGATGGAAACATTCGCCCCCTGGTGGAGGTAGCGAATGAAGGTCGTCAAATATCATAAACCCTGTTTTCTCCGACATGGAAGAAGAGTATTGTCGTGTTGCTTCGTTGTGGAAGTTGCGTCACTCGCAGCTGCAGAGTTTGTTCTGGACAAAACTCAAACCCTGCAGAGTCTCTGACCTGCGAGGGACACGGGCCAGAATCCACCGAGCTGAACCGTCTAAAATCCCTTTTGTTCTGAAGTGTAGTTTCAGGCGGGGTCGCGGACAAGCTCCGGTCCAGGTGGAGGAGGAGGAGGAGGGAGGAGTCGAGGTCTTCTGATCCCCATTAACTCTGCGAAGCGTGTGCAGCGCTTCGGTCAGAACGTGTTGAAAGAGCGGGCAGAGGAAGTTCATGGTCATCCCCCCCCCCCAGAGTGTGTGTGTGTGTGTGTATCAGATGGAAACACAGGCCGAGAATCATAAACACAACAAGCAGCTTCTCAAATAGCTTCTGTCAAAAGAAATAGAATAAAAGAATACGAGTGAAGGAGGCAGCTCCAGACTCTGACTCCACAAATTAACGTTTTCATGACTCACGGCCTCTTGTCGTTATAATAATATAGTAATAATCAGCTTCCTCTTCATTTATAGTGTTTTATTGTGTTTCTAAAGTATTCGGGTCTTGGATTGAGATTCGTCCCACGGCCGGTGTGTTCCTCAAAGTGTCACTGGTGTAACTGAGCCTTCAAACTTTACCCAGCACCTCAAAGTTCCTCTGAGAATCACGACAGATTGTCACAGGACCACAGTGAAACTTTTACAATTCCAGATCTGTAAAAAAAACAGGCAGAGAGAGGAAATGGACTTTCTGTGATGGCTCTCCAGATGATAAAAGTAATAATATGCTCTCGTGAAGCTGTGGCCTGAGGAGCAGCTGAATGTCCTGCGCGCTCTCTCTCTCTCTCTCTTGAGGTAAAAACCAGATTTCTCATTTGGTTCCCCACAGAAAAGCTTTTTTTAAAAAAAGGCCAAATGGAGCAGCTCGGGGGGGCGACGACAGCAGCTCGAGAAGCTTCACATGAAAGTGCCGAGTCACTGGGATCCGTCTGTGACTCCGAGTCGTCCTCGGGGAAACGGTTCCTCGTCGACCCGAAGCAGCGGCGAGATCGAACTCGGCTTCAAATGCAGAATGAGCTGATGTGATGAAATGCACGGTCGAAGGGGAGATTTCATCAAAGACTTTAGAAACATCACAGGATAAAGTCTTTACTTTGATAAGACACGACATACGGTAACACACACGATGAGAAGATGAGACGCAGCTTTTTAAACCATCGTCATCCTCGACTCTTCACAGATTTATTTTGGGCCTGCGACTGGTTCTTGTCGGGCTTGTTTAGAATTAAGTTTTTAAGTCTCGGGCCACAGCTATTTATTTATTTTACACATCTTAATCACTTTCATTTGAATTAAGGAACATGCAGCGTTTTCCCCCTCGGACGTGCTCGACGCAGCGTGATGCCCTTTTTACACTCCCCTGGCAGCACCCGATAATTTCAATAATAATAATAATAATTTAAAGTTTGAGTTATAGCTAACGTGTTGTGCATGTTCTTCTGCACGCAACACAAACATTCATGTATTCTGCAATTTACATCTCGCAGATGTTAATTAAAACAGCAAATTAATCAAATTGCACGCTCGCCGCTGACATGAGCCGAAAAGTGAACGTTCATTTGCATTTAAAGCTCAATTAGCACAAATGTTTTTAACATCAAGAGACACTTTCTGGGGGTTTTGGGGGTCTTTCTTTTACTCCATTGATTTTTTTGTTAGTGATTTTGTCATCTGGGGGATTAAAGAGTGAGCAGGCAGAGAAGGTTCCAGTCCAGGGTCAAGTCGTTCTCCGTGTGGACGGACTTCTCCATCTCCAGCCGCACATTGTCCATAAAAGCACTGAGGCCCTAATAAGTTCACATTAAAACATTACTCATGTTGTGCCACCTGACAGAGAGACCGTGACCTTAATCTACGACCAGAGGTCACGCACACACTCCCTCTGCCGCGCTCCCTACACACACACACACGCACAGACACACAAACCCTGAGCGAGAACTCATTCCACACTCAATAAAGGCTTGTGCGGCCAGGCAGACAAACCCTCTCACAATTTAACCTGTCAGAAATGGTTTTGTTGGGGCTAAACAACGTCTCTGCAGCTGTGCCCCCACCCCGGCAGCCAGCTGGAGCTTTTGGAACCAACAATCCATTGAGTTCAACATATTGCATATTGCAGGTTCCGCCTCTCTGACCCGGCGGCCGGGGAGAGCTACAGTACAACAGCACCTCGGGTCTGATTCAATCACAGCTCCTCGCCAGTGTGTGTGATACTGGAATGACTCTCACAGCAGGAGACGCAGAGGAAGAGTTGGTGTTTCATCAGAGTTTGGTTGTGGATCATCTCTTTGCTGTTTGCAGGCTCTAGATTGTGTTTGTCATCACACAGCACAGAGATTCACTGCAGACAAACCACCGTCACAGGCTTTAATCTGCAGCTGACACCTTATTTATATGGATACGATGTCGTGCATTTAAAAAAATCTGAAGGAAAGCATCATAAACCAGGTTGTTTGGGGAAAAGATAACTTTCATAGAGATCAGAAGAAATTGTGCAAACAAATGAAGGTCAACTCCAAAGAGGGAAAGTGGCTTTTGGATTCTGTTTCATTAAATATAAACCAAAAGACATAATCGACCTTCTGCTGTTATAGATTCTTAACTAATAAGTGGGAAATCAAAACAATACTTCTCTGTTTTTATGAAACATCTTGTTTTCAAATGACCTACTCCCCGAATAGTTTCCCAAGTTCCCTTAAATATAACAAATTGGATTTAATAAGAGAATTGGACAACACATTCCTCTACTAAAGCTCCAAACAACTTTGAAGTAATCAAAATGTATTTTATTTTCGATTAAAGCAGAAGTCAGTTGTCGGTACGATTCCACAAACAGTGTCAAAATGGCTGTTTTAGATGATGAGGTTGCACCTTCAAGAAAACTTCATCTGAAATTCTCCTCAGGATCCTTGTATCGACCATTTAAAGTGTGATTCCCTCCCTGGTAAATGTTTCTCTTTGGCCTTTAGCGTCTCTCCAAGCACCAGGTTTTTCTACCGTGTGTTTATTATTCTGTCACACACACACACACACACACACACACACACACACACACACACACACACACACACACACACACACACACACACACACACACACACGTCCCTCGTCCTCGGTCAGAAACCGATCCTGCCGGGACGTCCACCGCCGTCACACAGAGGTGAACATACGGCGTGCGTCCAGCAGAATGCTGAATATTACATGTGATGTCAAACTGCATATAGAACGGGACGGAAACAACCCGGTCACCTCTTGTGCTGACACTCGAAATCTCTCGGGCTTCAAACGTTTGTAAGAGACGTCCGTTTCCCCGGCGACGGATCGAGTGCAGCAGCCACCGTGTGCGTGTTCCCTTGTGTGTGTATAAGAGGGAGTGTGTGTTTGTGCACACACACACTGTTCATTCACACACTGTGTATCCATAGCTTCAGTACATGCCTGTAGTTTCCTGGAACAGCATAAGAACAGTAAGTGTTCTCCTGAGGGATTCTGGGTAAAAGTGATACCTCATAGCCTTAACAGTTGCATGGTATATCTGCTGCCTCCTGGTGGCTGACTGCAGTATAGGCCTCAAACTCCCACTTCCCTCATGGACCAAACTAAATAAATACACGTCAAGTAAATGTTTCTCACAGATGGTTTCTGTCATTACCATCAGATGGATGTTTGTTCTTGTTTCTGTTAAGTTTGGTTTTTAGTTTAGTCTTGATTGACAGCTGAGACTGACTGACGATTGGCCGAGCACATGTATCGGCTGGACCTCGCTGCCATGGCTCCACCCCCTGGAAGCTATTGGACAGATTCTGATTCAAATGATGCCTCTGGTGCAAGATGGCAGAGTTTGTATCCGGGATACTTTGGCTTCATCTCTCGATAGTGGGAGGAAGTGGAGATGCATGAATAAACCCCACAACCATTTCTACTTCCATCATGAAGGTGGTGAAGCAGAACGAGGAGGAGGTTAGCTGTGGTATATCCATCCTTCCATTTCCTTTACCCCCTTCCCCCCCCCCCCCCAGGCAGGTCAGCAGCGTTTTGCAGGGACGCAGAGAAACAAACAACCATTCACATGCAAACTCCACAGAGAACGACTCCGGGCCAAGAGCAGGATTCGAACCGTGAACCAAGAAGCAGGAATGGTGGTTAACTGGGAATATCAATGTTGTGTAGTTAATGAGAGTGAATCATTTGTGCGTCTGTCAAAAGACTGAGGTGAGGTCTGCACATTCTTCCCTTTAAGATCATATACCTTCGACAGAAACTCCCACTTAACTAACGCATGGGATTTGGTGCTTTTCTCAGAAAGAGTCGATAGAATCTTCTTCTTCTTCTTCTTCTTCTTCTTCTTCTTCTTCTTCTTCTTCTTCTTCTTCTTCTTCTTCTTCTCCTTCTTCTTCTTCTTCTCCTTCAGAGGCGCTCGAGCAGACCCAGGCTCCGGTGTCCTCCTGCCTCAGTAATCAATAGACGTCCTCTCCAGCACAGCCGCCCCGTTATTTATATCTGCCGCTGGACTTTATGTGGATAGGTCAGAGTGAGCGCTGTCCTCAAACCGCTTACTGCAGCACTCTGGCCCGTGCACAGTGGGGAAATTTATTTTTCTCATTTGGTATGCCGCACTGAATCCAAAGTTTAGGAGCCCATTGATTGGCGCTGCTGGAGCGTTCACTTGTCACGTCTAATGTGCGAGGTGTGTGTGTTTGCTCTGGAGTGTGTGAAGTCTTAATGGGCTCTCAGGGAGCGAGGGAGCACAGGGTTTACCTTGTGCTGCATTAATGTAGCTCGGCAGAAAAGTGCAGACACTGGATGTTAATTGATGCCACATTCCCTCTGATAGTTTTCTGAACTTTCACAGCGCTGATGCAGAAGGTGCAGACGGACGTTATCTGGAGCGGCGTCCCCTCGTGTTCTCCTGCTGAAAGTTATAAATCATTTGATATTGATTGTTGTCGCCGGCTCGACAGAAAAAGGCGACGTCCTTAAAAAACCAGACACAGATCAAAGATTGTGTCTGTCCTCGGGTCGCTTCGGGTGATTGTCCGATAAATTCCCCCGTGGGGTCATTAATATTAAAATGTGTGGACTTGGTCGTCCCTCTCTGGTGAAGCTGGGATTGATTTATGTTGAAGAGTAAATGATTCATGAACCAGGGGGGAGCCGTGGTGTGTTGGGTTAAGAAGAATCCTGGTTCCACTGGTTCTCCCTGTGGCTGGGGGGGGGGGGGGGGGGTTCTGGCTCTTCACCGGAGACTCTCTCTTCAGGGTGAACCCGCCTCTCTCCCAAGTCCGCTGGGATTGGCTCCAGCTCCTACGGAAGGATAAAGATGATAAAGATGCTGAAACCAAACCTACTGGTATCTGTGGTTTGTCCTAATGTTGATGTTGCTGGTTTTACAAATATTTTTATTGGCTATTTACTGTTTTTCTGTTTTGAAAAAGTCTATGTAGAGGAAATTAATTCTTGATTGATGACAGCAAACTTTGTCAGTGAGATGTTTGAGATTTATCGCGTGTCACAGAAAGCTAGCGTAGCCTTTGCTGCAAATTACAAACAATTTTATAGATTTTCAAGTTTCACAAAACCGAAACAATTTGTAGACCTTTTTAAAGATGATCCCATCTGATTTTTGGCCTCTAGGGGGCGGTGTATGTATGAGGTCCCTTTAAAGAATAATATTAAGTCAGAAAAATAGGTCTGAATAAGAGCTGGAGACTAAAACCAAACCACACATCTGTTGTTGTGAAGAATATTGAAAATGTATCATATCAAGTTTAAAAATCTGGTTAGCTTCTCTTTCTCTCTGTTCTATGTGTTAACAAGACATTTAAGTCAAGTAAGGATTTAGTGGCATCTAGTGGAGAAGCTTCAGATTGCAGATCCCTTACGGTGGCCTTTAGGTGACAATTGAAAATCAAAAGGCTGGTGTGTGGTTTGTCTGTATTCTGGACGAGTAGAAACATGGAGGACACGGTGGAAGACGACCTCCGGCCCCTGATGAGGATTTGAAGGTCTCATTCTATAGAGTCTCATTCTATAATACCCCCCCCCCCCCTTTATACGTCACACTGGATCTTTAACTTGATGAATCAACTGGAGGTAAAATCTGGTGCACTTCCAGCAAAGAGCCTCTGTGTCTGTGTATCTGAACTGTGATGCTGTACTTTGTGTGCTGCAGTGTTCTCTTCCCTGTGTTTCCCTGCAGAGCCTGATGATGATGATGATGATGCTGATGGTCGTCCTTCTCAGGTGATTCACCTCTGGAGAGAAACGCCCTGACGAATCCTGTCAGCTCCACTTCACTAACACGTATGTTTGACGGCAGCATCTGTCCTCCCTGTGCTCCCCACGCCACGTCTCTCCATCTCTCTCTAATGGCCTCTCCTCCTCCTCCTCCTCCTCCTCTTCCTCCATCTCTCTCCTGTGTCTTCTCCTGACCTCCTCTCACCTCCGGTCTTCTACGCTGCTCCTGTGTCTCTTCCTGTCATCTTCCTCTTACCTTGCACCCACTTTTTTCATTTCTTGCATTTTCTCCTTTCCCCTCGCGCTCTTATATCCTCTTAACCACACTTTCTCTCCTTTCTATCCAACTTTTGCTTTTCCATCCCCCCTTTTCCTATCTTGTCTTCTCACTTCAACCTAATTCTTTCTTAGCCTCTCTCTCTTTTTCCTCATCTCCCCTCCCCTCCTCCTCCTCCTCCTCCTCCTGCCCTTGCCTCTTCTATCCTGCCGGCATCTGCATCCTACGCAGCGTATAAATCACCTTTTACCACCGAGAGCCAGCGCTCCCTCCTCCCGCTGGCCCCACTCTGTCAGAGGACAGCGGGGGAGGAGCCCATGATGTCACGGGACGCTGCTTTCATGGTCATGACCCATTTGGGGAAAACCTCCCAACGCCCGGTCGACTTGTGTTGCTCCTCTTCTTCGTTTCTTTTCGCGCCAGGTGACTAATCGTTGTGTCTAAACGTGGGGACGTGGCCATGTCCCTGCAGCGGGGACATCAACGTCCTACCTCGACCCTCCTCCACTCTCAACACAGACAGTTCTATACCAATAGAGAGAGAGGTTTTCAAACGATTACTAGAGAAGGACACATAGAAGTATTAAATCAATCCAAATGTTCTTTGTGTTTCTAACTGGGCCAAAGGGACAACAGAGACGTCTCATTAGTGTGTGTATCTGAGTCAGTGGTTTAGACACTAAAAGAGATCATGGATTTCTCTGTACTCACTTTAAATTGCACCAGGATAAGTAAAAGTATAGTTTTGTGACAGAACTTAACCATTTAATGATTTTATTTTGGAGATATCAAGTCGGGTACGAGTGAAATATAATGCATTTTGCTGCAGAGGGCTTCTGCTCCATTCACTTCCATTCATAAAAACCAGTGTGTGCACATGAAGTGCAGAGCGTGGTGGCCTCTGATTGGCTGCAGGCGGATGCAGGCTGATGCGGTGTCGCTGCGGAGCCGGCGTTTATGAGGCTGAGAGGAAATCACAGAATTGTACTCAGTGTTGTACTGGCTGGATAAATCCTCCTGGACCGCCGCAGAGTGGACCATCAAAAAAGCCATTAGCTTTTTTTATTGGCTTCTCTGTGTGCTTATGTTCTGGGACAGTAATCAACAACTCACCCAAGCTACACACTAGTACTACACTCCCCCCCCCGGAAATACTTCATTCTGTACATTTGTTATGGAACATGAACTTTCTTTAGTTGAACAAATTCACCTTGAGAAGAAAGTTACATTTTGTCTTCAAATGATTTTGCCAGAACTAAATAACTGCTGACATTTTTCCATCTGGGCCAAAAGAACCTGAGTTTTAAATATCAGCCTTATCGGGAAGTTTACTTCTGTAAAAAACACGTTTCTCTGTTGTTCGAGTCTCTGTGAGGAGAATCAGTCGTTATCAGAGTTTCCTCAGTGAATCATTGCACGTTGCTTCACCGTCTCACCAGCGCCACAAGCTGAAGTTTAATTCTGACTCGTGAATCGCATTAAAACCTTATTATTATTATGCCTGTAGAAGTCTGAATCCTGATCTGAAACCCAACTCCCTTTGAGGAACTCTTCTTCTTCAGGGTGTAGACTCGGCTCTGTCTTGTTGCCATAGCTGTGCACTATTTATTGGCACAGCTCCCCAAACATCTCCTGTATATGAAGCACGACGCCTCTGCGCTGGTCGTGTTTCGCCGACATATTGGATCTGTGTTCCGCAGAAGAAGGCAGTTAATTAGTTAATGTAGTTTGCAGCAGAGGCGGCCGGCGACACCGGTTCACAGCACCGTGGAGAGGAGTTAAGTGATGCAATCGATCGGGCCGACTGGCAGCGGCGCTGTGAGGAGAGGACGCCTCCTCAGTGTGAGGAGAGGACGCCTCCTCAGTGTGAGGAGAGGACGCCTCCTCCGCGTGAGGAGAAGACGCCTGCTCCGTGTGAGGAGAGGACGCCTCCTCCGCGTGAGGAGAAGACGCCTCCTCCGCGTGAGGAGAGGACGCCTCCTAAGTGAGGAGAGGACGCCTCCTCAGTGTGAGGAGAAGACGCCTCCTCAGTGTGAGGAGAAGACGCCTCCTCAGCGTGAGGAGAGGACGCCTCCTCACTGTGAGGAGAGGACGCCTCCTCAGTGTGAGGAGAAGACGCCTCCTCCGTGTGAGGAGAGGACGCCTCCTCACTGTGAGGAGAGGACGCCTCCTCAGTGTGAGGAGAGGACGCCTCCTCCGTGTGAGGAGAGGACGCCTCCTCAGTGTGAGGAGAGGACGCCTCCTCCGTGTGAGGAGAGGATGCCTCCTCAGCGTGAGGAGAGGACGCCTCCTCCGGGTGAGGAGAGGACGCCTCCTCAGTGTGAGGAGAGGACGCCTCCTCAGCGTGAGGAGAAGACGCCTCCTCCTTGTGAGGAGAGGACGCCTCCTCAGTGTGAGGAGAGGACGCCTCCTCCGGGTGAGGAGAGGACGCCTCCTCCGTGTGAGGAGAGGACGCCTCCTCCGGGTGAGGAGAGGACGCCTCCTCAGCGTGAGGAGAGGACGCCTCCTCAGCGTGAGGAGAGGACTCCGTGTGAGGAGAGGACGCCTCCTCCGCCTGAGGAGAGGACGCCTCCTCCGTGTGAGGAGAGGACTCCTCCTCCGCGTGAGGAGAGGACGCCTCCTCCGCGTGAGGAGAGGACGCCTCCTCCGCGTGAGGAGAGGACGCCTCCTCAGTGTGAGGAGAAGACGCCTCCTCAGCGTGAGGAGAGGACTCCTCCTCCGCGTGAGGAGAGGACGCCTCCTCAGCGTGAGGAGAGGACGCCTCCTCCGTGTGAGGAGAGGACGCCTCTTCCGCGTGAGGAGAGGACGCCTCCTCAGTGTGAGGAGAAGACGCCTCCTCAGTGTGAGGAGAGGACTCCTCCTCCGCGTGAGGAGAGGACGCCTCCTCAGCGTGAGGAGAGGACGCCTCCTCCGTGTGAGGAGAGGACTCCTCCTCCGTGTGAGGAGAGGACTCCTCCTCAGCGTGAGGAGAAGACGCCTACCACGTGTGAGGAGAGGACGCCTCCTCAGCGTGAGGAGAGGACGCCTCCTCAGCGCGAGGAGAGGACGCCTCCTCAGCGCGAGGAGAGGATGCCTCCTCCGTGTGAGGAGAGGACGCCTCCTCCTTGTGAGGAGAGGACGCCTCCTCAGCGTGAGGAGAGGACTCCTCCTCCGCGTGAGGAGAAGACGCCTACTACGCGTGAGGAGAGGACGCCTCCTCAGTGTGAGGAGAAGACGCCTCCTCAGTGTGAGGAGAAGACGCCTCCTCCCTCAACACAGAAATAAAACCCTGACCAACACTTCAATGGGCCGGAGACGGACTGAGCTGCAGCTGCAGGAGGACAGAGGGAAATGTGCCCAGTGTATTAATCAGATTAGTAACATCGGCTGTTCTTTGTTATGGAATTTAAAAATAATATAAAAGTCAGTTTAATATACTGAGACATTATACTGAGCAACATTTAACTGTAGTACTATCAATACTGCTTCACTAGCAGTTTAGTATGTGTCCGGTGAGGAAGCATCTCTTCAACACGGTGACTCCGATAGAAGCTCCTGTTTAGAGCTGATTGTTTGAATTGGTTTGTAATGGCGTTCGCGTCTATTTTCCGAGTCAGGAACTCATTTTTCCCGATAATTCCGACTCCACATGTTAGTCAAAGCTCAGTTTTTCTTTAAATGTTCCTGTTATTTTGTCCACCCCGGAAGTTTAAACTCCTGCTGCTCAAACTGGAGCCTCAGTCTCCTCTTGTTTGACAGACATCGATCTGCTGAGACGCAGCTTCACACTCTTCACACTCGGCTATTTTTAACTCTCTTGGCGGCGTTTGGATCCACATGTTTGCTTTTTGTGTTCTGTGATGTTTGTGAGACCAGTGGACGTCTGTCGGCTCCGAGGTCGGCAGGACGACTCCTCACCGACACCGGGAGCAGCTCAGTGTCACCACAGGTTTCTACTACTCGCTTCTTGTCAAACTTTTATGAAACTTTCTCCTGGGCTGTCCTCTCATCATATTCTTTAGCCTTTCATTTCTAAATTCTTTCATTTCATAGCTTATAGGAAACACGATTTAAGAGACCAACAGTGAATCAGCTGTTTTAGCTCTGGAATAACATCCGGTAGTGTTGTGCTGTAGCGATTCCACCAGGGGGCGAGCAAGATGCTTTGGCTTCTCATTTGGGAGCCATAATGTCCTCCATCTTCATTTAGACTGAGGCTTAACCATTAACCAGATAAGAGTTGATTAATTCATTAAAATACATTTACAAAGTTGACAATCATTTTCACAAATGCATATGAAGAATTGGGATCAGTACAGAACATCTCTCTATCCATCCATTACAAGCTGAGATTAAAACTGGAACGTCACCGACACATGAAGACTGCCTGTCCCACTTTACGCTCTTTACCTTTTCATATTGTCATTTCACGGTGGAGGGTGTAATTATTATTCCCCCCCTACAGCACGACTGTACAGCTCCTTCCGGGGCCTTCTCCTCCGTCTGTGTCTGACCCGAGTGGAGATGAAGTCAGTTTATAGGAGTTGATCAGACGTGGAGCTGTGTGTGCGCTGTAGCCTGCAGCTCGGCTGCACACAGAGAGTTCCACCGTTTAAAGTTTAGATTCTGAGAGAGTCTGCAGATTATCAACTGTCTTCAGACCCACACGGAGACCGCCGGCTGTGATTAGCTCCAGCTTTACGTTTTCTGAACCCGAGCCAAAAGCAGCCAGCAGCTATTAGACTATCATCGCTTTCAGTATTAAACTCCCCCCCCCAACCCCCCCCCCCCCCCCCTTTATTTCTCACTTGGTGCAAAGACTGGATAATGTGCAGTGAAATCAGAGGAGCTCCATTGTAAATCTATTTAGGTTTTCATTACTTTCTTATAGGCTTCACACTAGATATTACAAAACCGACTGCGCTTCGTGTCTCAGTCCGACTCTAACGCTCATCAGGAAAATGCATTAAAAAGAAAAATCGTCGGGTTTATGATCTGTTTCATTTTCATTGGTATTAAAGATTATTTCCAGGAGGTTTATGTTTTCATTTTCTCTCCTCAGAGTCTGAAGCTTCACGTGTTTGTTCCATAGTTTCATGTGATCTGTTAGTTTTGGTTTCACGTTGTAATTTAGGGACGAAAGAATTTAGTCTGACATACGTACGTCCTGTCGTCATCACCTACGTGGGCGGAGTCTACCTGTACTTGCCTCTGATTGGTTTGTAGATGGTGTGTGTCTGACTTTTATTATCCGATCTGTTGTATTGCTGGACTATTTTGAATAAGATGCAAGTAGTTCTCTTTCCGAACAGAGAACGAGGAGAGCACGGAAAAAAATGGACAAATAAACATATTTGAAGTTTCACAATCAAAATCATTGAATTTACAATATCAATAAGACGCGGAGCGGGAGACGTCAAAGATGGAGTGGACCTTTGTTGTGATGATTTTAATTTGATTGGTCATTTATTTACTATATTCATGTCCATTTACTCAACTTACTTTACTCTATGTCATTCCCTCTGTGAAACGTATTTACAGCTGAGTCTCTGCAGCCCGACATCGGCCTGTCTGCCGGGACGGGAAACAAGAAACATTCAATCACACAAAGAGGCAAAGCAAGACAGAGAGAGAGAGCTGGAAACAGACGGAGAGATGAGAGAGGGAGAGAATGGGAGTGAGAATAGAGAGGGGGGGGGGGGGTGGCAGAAGATTCAGGAGGGAGTGATGGAGGAGAGGAGAGGGGGAGATAAAAGTCGCTGAGGGGCCGGCTCCTTTACCATCCATCTCCTCCATGCTGCAGAGAGAGAGAGAGAGAGAGGCGGTCACTGGCTCGGCCATCAAGCACTTATTGACAGTACTGCAGCAGCCACACACACACACACACACACACACACACACACACACACACACACACACACACACACACACACACACACACACACACACTACACGCACACACACACAGCCCCAAACACCACACACATGGTGGAGCTGAGGCCGGCCAACACACCAATCATTGGTTGGAGTGAGTCCACATATAACATATTGGATTATATTTATATATAATAAAATGAGTCTTTACCTGTTGTTCTCTCTGTTTGTTATTGTCACGATGAAGACGAGGGTCCTAACTCATTCCTGCTGCTGAGGACGACTGATTTAACAGACTGGGAACCAGCAGTTGAGAAGCACCGGTCCTCACTGTGTCTTGTTGTGTCCCCTCCACACGGCGAGGTCTTCACGATCCACTGACCAACGCCTTCTGTCCACGATCCAGATCGAACACCAGAGGTGCTCAAGAGGCTTTGGCTTCAGCTTTCGAGAACCATCATGTTGTTCATTGTTGTATCAAATCTATAAACCAGGTTTTTTCCCCCAGAGATCCGAACTCATGTCCTGATCACAGCAACTGGACTGATTCTCATGCTGTCACGTTTTCTGCTGTCATGAGAACTGAGCCGACTGAAGAAAAGGAATCGAGTTCATATGGATCCTCGTGTTTTTACTGTTTTTAAACCTCCACTTGATTTTTTTTCTGGGCTTTGCAAGTTGCTAAAAATGTCAGACTGCATCATTAGTCTGTTTTTTCTTTAAGGTCAGACTTGTCATAGCTGCTGCTGATCGTCCTCCTCTCGTTCCGCCTCCAGCTCCACTGCTCAAGAGTGTGTGTCCCTGTGTGTGTGTGTCTGTGTGTGTGTGTGTGTGTGCAGGGGGGGGGGGGGGGGGGGTCAATGGCACCAGACCGGGCCTTTAATAACCACCAACAGTAAAGTTGTGCTGTCGTGATGCAACTGTTGTTCCACCTCGTGAAAAGATAAAGTTGTTGTGATACAAAGGTAAGACATGTACTTCCTTGATTCTTGTTGTTCTGGGTTTGGTCCCTCGTGGTTGATGCACTAAATGTAATGTAACACTAATATAATCAATATAAGATAAGACGTGAACTACTTATTCATATATTTTGTTTGTATCTATTACCCATCATGCACTCATGTGAAGTAACGGAGGACAACGTCTTTAATGTCTCGGGTCATTGATCGTGTTGCTCCTTTGGAGAAAGAGAGAAAAGTAAAGATGGAGAGATGATTTTAAAATTGAGAGAAAGAAAAAGGAACAATAACAAATTGATTTCAAGATCTATGAAAATGCACTTTACTGAAATAACACAGATGTGAGATGTTCAGACAGGTCTACTTCTCTAAATCGATTTACAATAATCGGGTCGACGCCTCATTCTTGTTCTGCTCAATAGACAAACTGATGAATTTCTACAAATCTACTTGCATTAATGTACAAGAGTTGAACTCTTCACGTCTCTGAAAACATCATGCGGGACCATCGACTGCTAGTGAGAGCGACTCCACTGGTTGGTTCTATAGAAGTCTATATTCTCACTTTATAACGTCAGTAAACATTTTCATTTAGTTCATTTAGAGTCAAATAGACCATAAAGCAGCGGATGGAGTGGAGGGTGGAAACCACGCTAGTCAGGCTCCACCCCCCGCTCCTCCAAATATGGTTTGTTCTGATTTCAAAATTACAAAGATGGACAAAATGGCCGCTCAATCGAGCTCCAGTGGCCTGTAAGTGCCGGTTCAGGGAGTGGACGTGACCCAACTTTGGTTCTGGAGCATCAACGGATCACATTTTCATCTCGTCTCTTCTTCTTCTTCTTCTTCTCTCTGGTGTTTGGCGTCCGTCCAGTATTTCCTGCTGCTTCCTCCTCCTCCTCCTCCGTAGTGAATCCCCGTCATTTCCCAACCTCATTCTGTCACAGGCCCCGCCCACCGCGCCCGACCCCACATATACATCACAGCCGCACTATAAAGACGGTGTGCAGCCAGCATGGAGGCGCTATTGGCAGAACTATAATGGAGACAACGATTTATGGTCCGAATCAGGTGTGTGTGTGTGTGTGTGTGTGTGTGTGTGTGTGTGTGTGTGTGTGTGTGTGTGTGTGTGTGTGTGTGTGTGAGCAATCCCACTTCCTGATTTAATGGACTTTTCCTAATTTAGATTAGGGAAGAGAGAGAGAGAGAGAGGGAGCGAGCGAGTGAAGTGAAGTGTTAAAGTGCTCATATTAAGCTGTTCTGGGGGTTTTCTCCAGGGTGTCACCGTGTTTCTGTGCGTGTGAAAGGTTAAAAGGTCAAAGACAGCGAAGAGGAAGCGTTGATCTGAAGAGCGACGGGTTCGAAGTTCTGCATTGAGTTCTAATGGAGACGGTTCAGGTCAGGTGGTTCATGCTGACCTTCTGATTCAGGATCAGTAGAACCAACGTCGCTGTGGTCGACTCCGAGAGCAAACTGGGCTTTTTCATGCACGTTGAGACAAATAATGCAGATTTAGAATATTTGCCTCCTTCTATAAAACCACATTTAAATTCACTGGATCTCGATTCTTATTTGAATCTGTACCAAATTACTCAAACTCATAAATATCAGTTCCCTAAACATGTCCGATTTTATTATTTCATCAAGAGCCGTGAAATATTCTCTGAGAAATCAAGGAAAAATGTTTAAAAACAACTAAATCTATTGAATTCCTCTTGGACCCAAACCACGAACACAAGTTTTGTTGTTAATCAATTCACAAATTTGTGCCTAATCTCGCTTAAAAACTTACAAAACAATAAACAAACAAACTCACAGTGGTAACAACAAACAGAACGTCACTGTTGGAGGTGAGAACGAGGACAAGCTGGCGAAGAACAACTTGAACTCCTTGAATCCCTGTTGATCATCTGAAGTCCCTGATGTGAGCATCTCACATGAACAGCAGTTCAGCCGTTTCACACGTTTCCTGAAGCTGCTCCTGCTCCTCAGAGACCTGACGGTGCCTCCAAGCAAACAAGTGTCCAGACCTCGAACATCTGCAGCAGCGTCTCCACGAAGCAGTGACTCGTGACCTCATGAACACAAACAGCTGATTTGATGACGTGAGCAGAGGCCAGGGTTATATGCAAGTATGAAAATACAAAGGAAACACAGTGTTGGTCTTTTTTAATGATTTTGCAAGTTTCAAACGGAGCAAACCTCTGCAGGTCTGAGCAGCTGAAAGGAAGATGGACGAACGACTGTGCGAGCTGATGGAGAAACAGAAGGTGGAGACTCCCTGGTCAGTCGATCTTCCAGCCGCGCCGCAGCTCGTCTTAACGTCTCATATGTTCCAGTAGATTTTGTTTATCGCATGTACGGCGCCGCACGCGTTTCCTGCAAACCTCATTTCAGGGACAATAAAGTCTCAAAGTAGATTTAGTGCAAGAGGCGGCGGGAGAGCTGAGATGCTGAAGGTGAATTGTTGAATAATGGAAGAACTCGGGAGACGAGGGGGAGACGGAGTGACGGGCGGAGGGAGATGGAGGGAGGGACGAGGGCGATGGAGGGAGGGACGAGGGAGATGGAGGAAGGGACGAGGGCGATGGAGGGAGGGACGGAGGGAGATGGAGGGAGGGACGAGGGAGATGGAGGGAGGGACGAGGGCGATGGAGGGAGGGACGAGGGAGATGGAGGGAGGGACGGAGGGAGATGGAGGGAGGGACGAGGGCGATGGAGGGAGGGACGAGGGAGATGGAGGGAGGGACGGAGGGAGATGGAGGGAGGGACGAGGGAGATGGAGGGAGGGACGAGGGCGATGGAGGGAGGGACGAGGGCGATGGAGGGAGGGACGAGGGAGATGGAGGGAGGGACGAGGGCGATGGAGGAGGCGAGGACGAGGAGATGGAGGGAGGGACGAGGGAGATGGAGGGAGGGACGAGGGAGATGGAGGGAGGGACGAGGAGATGGAGGGAGGGACGAGGGCGATGGAGGGAGGACGAGGGAGATGGAGGGAGGGACGAGGGAGATGGAGGGAGGGACGAGGGAGATGGAGGGAGGGACGGAGGGAGATGGAGGGAGGGACGGAGGGAGATGGAGGGAGGGACGAGGGAGATGGAGGGAGGGACGAGGGCGATGGAGGGAGGGACGAGGGAGATGGAGGGAGGGACGAGGGAGATGGAGGGAGGGACGAGGGCGATGGAGGAGGGACGAGGGCGATGGAGGGAGGGACGAGGGCGATGGAGGGAGGGACGGAGGGAGATGGAGGGAGGGACGGAGGGAGATGGAGGGAGGGACGAGGGAGATGGAGGGAGGGACGGAGGAGATGGAGGGAGGGACGGAGGGAGATGGAGGGAGGGACGAGGGAGATGGAGGGAGGGACGAGGGAGATGGAGGGAGGGACGAGGGCGATGGAGGGAGGGGACGGAGGGAGATGGAGGGAGGGACGGAGGGAGATGGAGGGAGGGACGAGGGAGATGGAGGGAGGGACGGAGGGAGATGGAGGGAGGGACGGAGGGAGATGGAGGGAGGGACGGAGGGAGATGGAGGGAGGGACGAGGGAGATGGAGGGAGGGACGAGGGCGATGGAGGGAGGGACGAGGGAGATGGAGGGAGGGACGAGGGCGATGGAGGGAGGGACGGGGGAGATGGAGGGAGGGACGAGGGCGATGGAGGGAGGGACGGGCGGAGGGCGATGGAGGAAGGGACGAGGGCGATGGAGGAAGGGACGAGGGCGATGGAGGAGGGACGAGGGAGATGGAGGGAGGGACGAGGGCGATGGAGGGAGGGACGGGCGGAGGGCGATGGAGGAAGGGACGAGGGAGATGGAGGGAGGGACGGGGGAGATGGAGGGAGGGACGAGGGCGATGGAGGGAGGGACGGGCGGAGGGCGATGGAGGAAGGGACGAGGGCGATGGAGGGAGGGACGAGGGAGATGGAGGGAGGGACGAGGGCGATGGAGGGAGGGACGAGGGAGATGGAGGGAGGGACGAGGGAGATGGAGGGAGGGACGAGGGCGATGGAGGGAGGGACGGGCGGAGGGCGATGGAGGAAGGGACGAGGGCGATGGAGGGAGGGACGAGGGAGATGGAGGGAGGGACGAGGGCGATGGAGGGAGGGACGAGGGAGATGGAAGGAGGGACGAGGGAGATGGAGGGAGGGACGAGGGAGATGGAGGGAGGGACGAGGGCGATGGAGGGAGGGACGAGGGCGATGGAGGGAGGGACGAGGGCGATGGAGGGAGGGACGAGGGAGATGGAGGGAGGGACGAGGGCGATGGAGGGAGGGACGAGGGAGATGGAGGGAGGGACGAGGGAGATGGAGGGAGGGACGAGGGCGATGGAGGGAGGGACGAGGGCGATGGAGGGAGGGACGAGGGCGATGGAGGGAGGGACGAGGGCGATGGAGGGAGGGACGAGAGGGAGATGGAGGGAGGGACGAGGGAGATGGAGGGAGGGACGAGGGCGATGGAGGGAGGGACGAGAGGGAGATGGAGGGAGGGACGAGGGAGATGGAGGGAGGGACGAGGGCGATGGAGGGAGGGACGAGGGCGATGGAGGGAGGGACGAGGGCGATGGAGGGAGGGACGAGGGAGATGGAGGGAGGGACGAGGGAGATGGAGGGAGGGACGAGGGCGATGGAGGGAGGGACGAGGGCGATGGAGGGAGGGAGGGACGAGGGCGATGGAGGAAGGGACGAGGGCGATGGAGGGAGGGACGAGGGCGATGGAGGGAGGGAGGGACGAGGGCGATGGAGGAAGGGACGAGGGCGATGGAGGGAGGGACGAGGGCGATGGAGGAAGGGACGAGGGCGATGGAGGGAGGGAGGGACGGGCGATGGAGGGAGGGAGGGACGAGGGCGATGGAGGAAGGGAGGGACGAGGGCGATGGAGGGAGGGACGAGGGCGATGGAGGGAGGGACGAGGGAGATGGAGGGAGGGACGAGGGAGATGGAGGGAGGGACGAGGGCGATGGAGGGAGGGACGAGGGCGATGGAGGGAGGGACGAGGGCGATGGAGGGAGGGACGAGGGCGATGGAGGGAGGGACGAGGGCGATGGAGGGAGGGACGAGGGCGATGGAGGGAGGGACGAGGGAGATGGAGGGAGGGACGAGGGCGATGGAGGGAGGGACGAGGGCGATGGAGGGAGGGACGAGGGCGATGGAGGGCAGGCTGCTCTCATGAAATGTTGGAGGAAGAGCTGTGGAGGCGGCTTCTCCCTCCCGCCGCTCGTCGTGTTTTTAATAAAACGTTCCTCCGTCTCTGCTTCGTTCTGCGAGATGAGAAACAACAAGCTGAACGACAGTTTCTCTCCGTTGAGCAGACGGCGGCTGGACGACTGCACTTGGCTCGTTAGTTCCCACAGTTCCCTCGCGTGTGGAGGAGAGGTCCCCAACAGATGACATGAAGTCAAACTGTAACTCCTCGTGTCAGCAGCTCGGATCCTTCCGCTCTCTTCACAGTTCATTATTCATCAGTCGTCATAATGAACAGTTGCAGAGTCACGCAGGTTGAGAGGTTTTCCTCTTCACCACAAACTGAGAACACCTGAACTCTCACTGCAGGAGATCCTGGAATCTGTCCACCGATCTGCAACGTACGATGCTCACTGATGTTTACAGATGTTTACAGATGTTTACTGATGTTTACTGATGTTTACAGATGTTTACAGATGTTTACACGCCTCCGTCCCATCACGTCTGGATCATCAACCTGCAGTGAAACGTGTTGAGGCTGAACGAGTCCCAGTTCAGCTCCAGATGAGAGGAGACGTGTCGAGCTCCTCTCTGATTGGCCACAGACGGTTTGGTCAGATCTTCCCTCTCCATGATGAAGCAGTCGTGTCCGTGTGTTGTATCACATGTTTATCACATGTTTATCACATGTTTATCACGTGTTTATCACATGTTTATCACACGTGTGTTTTTCCTTATCATCTGCAGAAGATGCAAAGTGATGATTCTGCTGAAACAGATTAAGCTTTTCCTTTTTTTGGGCCCAAGTTATTTCCTGGAAAATCAGCGGCTGCTCCACCCTCCATCTCACTCCACCCCCCACCCTCCATCTCACTCCACCCTCCATCTCACTCCACCCCCCACCCTCCATCTCACTCCACCCCCCATCTCACTCCACCCTCCCACCCTCCATCTCACTCCACCCCCCATCTCACTCCACCCCCCCACCCTCCATCTCACTCCACCCCCCACCCTCCATCTCACTCCACCCCCCCACCCTCCATCTCACTCCACCCTCCATCTCACCCACCCCCCATCCTCCATCTCACTCCACCCCCATCTCACTCCACCCCCATCTCACTCCACCCCCATCTCACTCCACCCCCCATCTCACTCCACCCTCCTTCTCACTCCACACCCCCCACCCTCCATCTCACTCCACCCCCCACCCTCCATCTCACTCCACCCTCCACCCTCCATCTCACTCCACCCCCACCACTCCACCCCCCACCCCCATCTCACTCCACCCCCCACCCTCCATCTCACTCCACCCCCCACCACTCCACCCCCCACTCACTCCACCCTCCACTCACTCCACCCCCCCACCCTCCATCTCACTCCACCCCCCATCCACGCCACCCCCCACCCTCCATCTCACCCACCCCCCACCCTCCACCACTCCACCCTCCACCCCCATCTCACTCCACCCTCCATCTCACGTCCACCCCCCACCCTCCATCTCACCCACCCTCCACCCCCATCTCACCCACCCCCATCTCACTCCACCCTCACTCACCACCCTCCACCACCTCAGCGCACTCCACCCCCACCTCCACCACCCACCTCCACTCACTCCACCCTCCAAATCACCCCACCCCCCACCCTCCATCTCACTGCCACCCTCCACCACTCCACCCTCCATCTCACTCCACCCCCCACTCACTGCCACCCCCATCTCACTCCACCCGTCCATCGCACTCACCCCCCCACCCTCCACTCACGCCACCCCACCCGCCACTCACTCCACCCCCATCTCACTCCACCCTCCATCTCACTCCACCCCCACCCTCCATCTCACTCCACCCCACCCTCCATCTCACTCCACCCCCATCTCACTCCACCCTCCATCTCACCCACCCTCCATCCACTCCACCCCCACCCTCCATCTCACTCCACCCCCATCTCACTCCACCCTCCATCTCACTCCACCCTCCATCTCACCCACCCCCCACCCTCCATCTCACTCCACCCTCCATCTCACTCCACCCTCCATCTCACTCCACCCCCCATCTCACCCACCCTCCATCTCACTCCACCCCCACCCTCCATCTCACTCCACCCTCCATCTCACTCCACCCCCACCCTCCATCTCACTCCACCCTCCATCTCACTCCACCCTCCATCTCACTCCACCCCCCCACCCTCCATCTCACTCCACCCTCCATCTCACTCCACCCTCCATCTCACTCCACCCCCCACCCCCATCTCACTCCACACCCCCCCCCCCCACACCTCCATCTCACTCTACAAACCATCTCTGAGAACAAGACGCACACAAGCACATAACTGCTCATGTGAAACCAACACAAGTCACATTAATACACACACCCAGTAGGCGACAGAAATCCGTGACACACAGGTGCTGATGCAGCTTAATGTCCAGAATAATTTAAAACAAAGCTTCATACTTACACCCCCCATCTCACACACACACACACACGCACACACACACACACACACACACACACACACACACACACACACACACACACACACACACACACACACACTTTTCACACTCCACCACCCACAGTTCTCGGCTTGCACGCTGCCACGGCTCACATGAATTTTTAAAAGGATCGCTTTTATTACGCTTTGGTTTTATTTGCGAGCAATAACGGCGCAGTGAGTAATACTCCCGCCCGTCTCCCAGCAGCCATTCCAGGGGGTGAGGATGGTGGTGGTGGTGGGGGGGGTGGGGGGGTGGTGGGGTGGGGGGGTCGTTTATGAGCGTGCACGCCGCAGCCGGCACATTGAGATATTTGCTGAACGGCAATTACATTCCAGCACAGTTGTTGGTTTGTGTGTGATGGTGCAGCGATGATGCAGAGATCTGACAGGGAGGACGGTTTTCACACTGTGGTGTGTGTGTGTGTGTGTGTGTGTGTGTGTGTGTGTGTGTGTGTGTGTGTGTGTGTGTGTGTGTTGTGTGTATCCTCATCCCTGAACTCAGACACAGTGGCAGAGTTCTGACAATGAACAAAATACCAAACACCTCGAGCATCTGTGCAGTGAATGGTGAAACTCTGCTGTTCATTCTGAGGCTGTAGCTTTGTGTTGTGTATTGATTCTTAGAACATGAACACAACAAGACTAGGAAAGTATATTTTGTTAAGTTCCTGCTTCGGAAACACACAACAAATGGTGATATGAGATCACGGAGCTGTGACAACCATGAATATAGATCTTAGAATATAAGGAAATCAGTTAATGTATTCTTTAGATTATGTTTTACGTGATTTGATGCCTTTAAAACACTGAAGAGGTTTTCACACCTCGTTTGTTTCAGACCTTCAGGTGTGAACGGTTCCTCAGACCAGAAGAGGGGGGGTTCTGGTTCTGGATCAAACTGGAACATTCAAACAGATTCATCGTTCTCTCAAATAACTTCTATTTTTTCGTTCCCCTCCATTTTAGTTTTTAAAGCTTCAAATCATCAAATTAATTCCCTGGATTTAGGAATTAGTGTCGGCTAATGAGGAAATTACTTCACGCGTTCCTTCATATTAAAAGCATTAATTATTTGCTCTTGATGAAATGTAATTATCCTCTTTATTCCACTCGTCCTCGTCTCCATGACGCTGCTGCTGTCACTTTTCATTGTGTGTTACTTTCCTCATAAACACAACATTTGAGCTTTTTTGACATTCATCCACAGGAGGAGAAAGAAACTTAGATATTGTTAGTGGAGCAAATTAAAGAGCATGAATGATTATAATAGAACAAAGGGAACAATATTCATAATATGGTAGAATCATCTGTGACCTGAAGACTGGACTCATTCCGTACATCAGTGTAATGTTTAATACTGCAGGACTCTGGGATGTGTCGTCCCCACTCACATATTTATAACTCAGGCAAAAAGAAACCACAACACAGAGTGAACCGTGGCACTCAGAGCCCAGAGGTGTCACACTGCACGTCAGCGGCTTCCCGGCCAATGTTCAATTACTGTGCAGAGCTTCCCCTGGAGCGCTGCATGATTGCTCCTCTAAGAGAAGCCATTTGATACTGTACATTACACGGCCGGCCACAGGACACAGCTCACAGCCCAACACTGAGTAAACAGGATGCAGAGGAGGAGGAGGAAGGTTGAGAGGAAGAGGAGCAACTCTGACTCCTGCTCAACGGCACCAACAGGACACAGAGGGTTTTAGTTTCTGATTGAAATGAAACTGAACTGTGCAAGAAACTTTATTTCCAATAAAATGAACAATATATACAAAACCTGATGTGCTGCTCCATCGAAAAGGGATTAAAAAGCCATAAAAGAGCCGTAATGTTGCACAAGGTGAAAATGAATTAATAACATAATTATGGAAACATTTGCAACAAATCTAATTCCAGGGAATAAGACTTTGTTTCTAAGACAATATCCACACGTGAGTAGCAGCCACAGAATGGCTTGTGTTTTCATCACAGTTTAGACAAACAATTAAATACTGGAGCCCAAAAAATGAAATAAATAAAGAGAAAAATGTCCTCAGAGTTTGAAAGTGCAGAAAGAAAAACAGACGGAGGACGAGGGACAGTTCCAGGCCAGCGAGACCTTCTGAGAGAAAAGGGCGATTAATAAAGTTGATTGAGTCTTCACACGCCAGCGGGCGGCTGAAGCTGTTCGTTCAGGAGAAAGTCTCGCTCTCCGAGGCAGTGACAGGACGGACGGATGGAAGAAGGAGAAGAAGAAGAGGAAGAGGAGGAGGGTGAAACAATTTGAGAAACGGTGGAGCTGTCAGAGCCATCACATCATCAGACTCCGTGACCTTTGAGGCCGAGCTGCTTCTCCTCCTTCGTGTGTGATCGACGGCCGTCTGATCTGCCCACAGGTGACTCGCTCAGCTGTTCACCGCTGTGGGGATTTATATCAGACTTTCACACTGTAAAATCAGCTGATCTTTCATTTTATTAAATTGAGGAAGGATTAAATAAATGGATGTTGAGGTGAAGACTGGGAGGATGCACTGGGCGACACTCAGGCTCCAATGCTGTGTCCAGGTTCTGATGTTTCACTGGACTCAGAAAATCCACTGGAATCGTCCAAAGTACGATGCAGCAGAGTTTATTAAGTTCAATCAGACGGCAGCTGAAACAAACCTATTTATTAAGTTTGATCAGATTGGTTCTTTTAATGGATTAAAAGGACGAAACACCAGATGACGCTAAGGTTCATGAAGATGTGTCCCTGACATCCGCTGACATTCACCATCTTGTCCTGTATTCTAAAATATTATAATAAATAATTTAAATCACATTTAAAGTCACATTGGGTCTTTTTGTAATGGAATAACATTAAAGTGCTGACACAGGGTTTTTGAGATATGATTTTTAAACTTCCTGCCAGCACCTGTGTCACTTCCTGTTTCCATCTATAGCATCTAACTGCGTTATTAAGAAAAAGGGCCTCAGCAGGTTCTGAGGTTTTTAGTGAATAGTAAAGCAAATGTGTAAATAACAATATGTAAAAGATGGAGTGAGTGATGATGTAAAATTATCACAATACTTCCACCCGAGTTTATTACGAGACGCCTTCAGAGCTCATGGTGACAAGTGAAGGTGACAATGAATACAAGTTAGAATTGACTCTCTCGTACACTTTAAATATGACTTCTTGATAGTTTTAGGTTCTAAGCTTTCATTTGCTGATACGTTGAGTCAATATTCAGTGTCATTAAAATAAAAGCTGAAAAGTAAAAATACAAAAAGGTTCAGCAGAGTTTTACTATGTGCTAAAAGCAAAAAACCCCGGAGCGTCGTAGAGGTGGTAATAAAAGAATAATAATAATAATCAAACTGGTGCGGCGCACACACAGCACACACACACACACGCACACACTCACAGAGACACACACACACACACACACACACACACCACACACACACACACACACACGCACACACACACACACACACACACACACACACACACACACACAGTCGTGTCTCCATGACTCCAGAGGTCATTCTATTGACTTACATTGATCCTAAGGAGAGTGATCATCTGCAGCTGATCACAATCACACAAACATCCAATATGATACGTGTGAAAACCCACATGTCAACAAACAAACAGAGGTCGGTGCAGGACATCCGGATAAAGATTAAGGAGATAAATAGAGATAATAAATAGACCCCGACAGAGAACCGCTGTGAGAACATGACGGACTAACGTTTGTTCCACTGATGAGTCCCAGCTTGTTTCCCACATTTGCACCTCGTTCTTCAACTCTCACCTAAAACTCATCCGAGGGCGTTTTTTAACTTCCTCCTGTCAACACAGAATTTCTTCTCCTTGTAAGAACAAACAAACAAAATGTCAGCGACACAGGTTTTGATGTTTGTGGAGGCAGTAACAGCGCCCGCAGCAGCGGCGGTAATGGCCGCAGATAATAAACTCTTATCGTTCCTTTGCCATCTGCTCTCCATAAACGAAGCGGGGGTTCTGCCCGGGACGCCACCGACTTTTCGTTCCTCAAATCTGCCGCCACCAGCTGGCACAGCGGCGCCGCGTCGGCGTGTGCAGAGAACAAGCCGCCGACCTGGTATTTCCAAGGTCACGTGACACCTCAAATTAACAAGACAGATAACAGATATCTGTCGTCTTTTTTCTCCGATCGAACTCCAGCTCCGTGAAAGTTAACATCCAAAATGTTTAAAGTACAAAATCAAGGCGATTTGCGGCAGGAGAGCGTCTCTCAGGAGCCGAGGAGCCGAGGAGCCGAGGAGCCGAGGGGCCGAGGAGCCGAGGAGCCGAGGAGCCGAGGAGCCGAGGGGCCGAGGAGCCGAGGAGCCGAGGAGCCGAGGTGATCGCAGCACTCGGCATTAAAGGAAGTTAACGCTGACCTTTAAAAGTCAAAAACACTCTCTGCTCTTTTTCTTTATGTCTGTGACTTGATGCTTGACTCATAAAGCACAAATATGAGACGCTGAGGAAATAAAAAAAAGATTCTAAAGAAGCTGTAAAAAGACTAAGATTTTTATTTTATCATTTCAGTTTGAACAACTGAAATAAGATCTGAACTACCTGATGAATCATATTATTATAGTGTCCTTTGAGTGCCGTCATTTCTAACACTAGTTTCATTTCACCAAGAAAAAACAAGAATGAAGTCATGTTGACGTTTTAAATTCAGTTTCATCTTTGAAATCACTATTTGTTGGTTGTGGCAGTTGCTGGGGTTGATGTGAATCAGTTCATGTCTGTTTACGTGTCAAGTATTTTAAGTTTCGCCCATGTTCCGTTTATGAGCTATACTGCAGGCAGCCACTAGAGGGTGATCCCGATGTTTTGGCTTCACTTGTGAGGAGCTGACATGTCGTCCATCTTTATGTTTCTGGAACAAGCTGCATTTCCAAAAGTCTAAAACTCAGCGGTTATGTGTAATCTTAGCAAAAGTGACGTTTTAAAATTAGAATGCATTCGTGTAGATGCAGCCAAACATAAAGCTCCTGATTTTATCGTCACTGATGAACCTAATTCTGTCACGATCACCACAAACACGTCTCCTCGGTTCTTTCTGCTTCTCATCGACCGGTGAATTAAAATCCTCTGTTTCACGTGAGTCGCTGCCAGCAGCTCTCTGCACGTGAGTTTCTCTAAAGAGCGCGTTCCGTTCTGTCTTGACCTTTTCGCCTGCAGTCACGTTTCCTAATCAGACTCTCAGATGTGATGGTGTGCTGCGGCGGTGATTCGCTGTCTCCATGTTTGTGCCCTGTTGTGCCGCCGCCGCCGCTGCCAGCGTCCGTTAGGACGGGAGAGTGGACACGACACGACAAGGTGGGATGAGGGGGGGGGGGGGGGGGGTGAGACCAACATCGCATGTGTGTTTCATGATCATCATGTAACGCTCTCGTCTTAACGCTGAACTTTAAATGTGAATATTGATTTGAAATGACGCTTCCATTGTTTACAGGCAACGTGACAACACTGGTCCTGCAAAATGTGGACAAATCCAGCACGAAGCACAAACACACACACACACACACAGAAGAATAGATTATTTCACACATGAGACAAGCTGCTTTCAGACGTACATTGAAAACTTTTAAACTTTTCCCCTGTTTCCTGTTTGCAAAATGTCAGAGTGACACGGACGTGAAACTGGAAGAACACAAACATCTCAGGATGAAGAAGAGGAGCCGTACACGTAGAAGACGAAGACGTCCACTTGGAAACACGAGGAGGTTCCAGATCTTCTGGTGCTGAGGGCCGACGCCGGTGTGGACGAGCTGTAAACAACAACACTGATCTTTCCACAGCAGAGTTTATACGTCATGTCCGGCCTCCTGCTGCTCTACAGGCTCCGCCCCTGCTGCTCTACAGGCTCCGCCCCTCGCCTGGATGTTCCCACATGTTCCTGTGCTGTGAACGAGTCGGACCCGACAACCTGCTGCTGCTGCTTCACATGTGAAGGACACGTCTGAAAACAGCTCATATGATTCATGGACACTTTAACGAGGACAAAAATGAATGCACAGATAAATCTGGACACTCTCACGCCGCTGGCCTGAAGCCAGAGTGACCATTACTCCGCCTCCTGCCGAGTGGCGGGACATTAACACCTCGACACGTCTGGCAGATGGAGCAGAGGACACTCTCAGTGAGAACAGCTTCATAGAAACTTAAAATCATTAAAACCATTTATTTTAAACCTCAGTGTCACCAGGAGGTCGTCTGTTTCAGGCTCTATTTTTAGTTGTTTTGGTAAATTCAAATCCCCGGAGATGATAAATTCTGTTCCAGGAAAACATACATCGTCCTCAGGGGACAAATACAAACATTTAAAATCCTACTTTTGTCGCCCTCACTTTTAATATTTCATTTTTATCTCTAAAGAGTCTTCACACTGTTTTGCCCTGAGTGTCGCCTGTCAGGCAACACCGAGGCGTAACCCCTGGTGGAGCTAATGCCTGAAGCCTGAGAGGAAAACCACCTGAAGGCACAACTCAGGGATTTAAAAGTACCTCCAACCCCTCAGCACACTTCTCAAGTTTGAAGATAAAATGTATGTTATTTTTTAACATAAGTATGTCACAGAATGTGATATGAAGAGCATTCAAAGTTTAGTTTTAAACATCGGGAGAAACTCAGAGAATCCGTCTCTGTCCCCGGTGAATCATCACCGTCCACATGACTGAAATTAGTGATGTGCATGTATTTCACTTTGTCCAAAGGCTGAATCAGATTATTTCCAGCCTCCTGTGGAGAGTTTGTTCCATAAAGCCCTGAAGCCCTGGAGTTAAAATGCTAATTGCCTGAGCTCTTCTGTCAATACTGATGTCATCAGAGTTCAGGAAACGCAATGTTCCTGCTGCAGATACACAACGTTCTAACGCTGTGTAGCACGGCTGCAACAACACACTGTGGATGGGATTTTCTGTGACTCTGACAAATATGTAAACAAACATTTCCTCCTTAATAGAAAACGTCATTACGTTTCCTAACAGATTATATTTGCTGTTACACAATTATAGTTATTATCAGTAAAGTCTCAATTTAACAACTTATACAAGAACACTTTACTGATGGATTTGACAGGAGAGAGGGTCTCGTCCTTTTTTCATAAACAGATATTTGGAATAGAAAGAGCCAAGAATCCTTAATCACACACAGACACACACACACAGACGACACACACACACACACACACCTATATGAATATATGTTGTGTAGGATCATGTGGTGTGTGTTTGCTGTGAAAGTGGGAATCCATCTCATATCTCCACCTGTCTGACCTGTGAGAGCCGCCTGCAGCCGGTAACACACACACACACACACACACACACACACACACACACACACACACACACACACACACACACAACTGTATAAATAACATTTCAACTTGGTTTACCTGATTCATCTGCAGACATTTAACTGATGTTTGCTTGTGTGTGTGTGTGTGTGTGTGTGTGTGTGTGTGTGTGTGTGTGTGTGTGTGTGTTATGCAGGAGGTGTGTGTTGGTAACAGCGCCCCCTCTGTCCCTTCTGAAGACAGCAGGATGTTGACCTGCTCCAGATGTAAACGTTTAAACCACAGTGATGCCAGATACTGCGACTGGTGCGGCTCCAAGGTGAGATCTCACACAGAGTGAAGCATTGTGGGATATGTAGTGACACGGTGCACGTTTGTAGTCCGGTCATGCAGCCAGCTGTGTGATGTGTCGGCGATGTGGAGCGAGTTCAAACCCGACGCCTTCTACTGTGCAACCTGTGGCACACACCCGGATGCACCGGCCCCGCCCACAACCTGCAGTGACATCACACGTGCTCCCCACCAGGTGAGCTGAACCTCTGACATCACTAACACGTCATAATCCAGGGTCACCCAATAAGAGGCTGTTGTGTACTCCAAAGGAAGGACCAGCAGAGGGTGCTACAGCTCAGCAGACAGCAGTCAAGCAGAGACCGGCAACCACCTGTCACCGCCATCAGCCCGGGCAGAGGTCAAATACTTCTCATACTACAGATACTACAGATAGTACTGTATCTGTTGCCACTGATAATAATACTACGTATCGTACTCGTACTAATAATCACTTGTGTCTTATGACCTGTTCCTGTCTTCAGGTTACTGGAGGAGGCAGTTGGATCATGTGTGTGCTCACCTGAGGAGTTATGCTCAGAACAACGCCCCCTTCAGGACTGTGCTGGGAGAGCCTGGTCTGGGTCGGGTACGTCTCACCTGTACAACACGTCACCTGAGGTTCGGCCCGTGTGCAGTGTGTTGACTCGTCAGGTGTTTCTTCCTCCTTCAGATGGTTTCTGCTGTGGTTCAAGAAGATGGTTTTGAAGTCAGTTTGACCCTCAGCTTTGTTTCAGCCGCACAGGAAGTAAAAGGTCCGTTTCAAGAACCACCGCAGCTCATGTTGTCATGTTGCGTCAGGTAAACGTGAGGTGACGGAGTGTGTGTGGTCTCAGGTGGGTCCTGACGGTGACGATGCACCTCCGGCAGCTAACTGCGTTGGACCAGCAGGGGGCGTTTTACCTGCGGGTCGGACTGAGACGCTGAGCAGCGTTACAGAGCGGTTCACCAGCAGGCTCAGCACAAACGGTTCGTACACTTTATTATTATTTATTGGAACATTTATACCCTCGATGATCTGCAATTTCACCACTAGATGTCACTGAATCCTTCACACTAATCCTTGAATAGCTGGATTTGGTTTATTGACTAAATTATCAAACATTATTTAATAATTCACAATTTGTTTGTGTCTGACAGGAAGTGATCGGACCACAGGTCTGACGAAACCCCCCAAACCTCCGGTAAGGTCCTCCACCAGCTGTGCAGGTGTGTGTTCAGTTGTGTGTTCAGGTGTGTGTTCAGGTGTGTGTCCAGAGACCAGCTGTAGCCCTGGTGTTTGGCACACACACATTTTAATATATTTTAGTATTTGAACAAAGGACTAATGGACTCTTTGTGCTCTTTTTGTGTATGTGTGTATTGTTATGATGTGTATGGGTTGTGTGCGACTACTGTTTACAAACCAAGTGGCCCCTCGGGGACAGTAAAGACGACCTTAACCTTCACTTAACCTTTATTCTACTTTTTAGTTTTTCATTCTTCGTTGAGTGAGTTTGTATTTGTTATTTGTTATTCTTCCTCAAACACAACCAGCTCCTCCCAGTCAGGACATGTTTGTGTCTCCTCCCTTCACAGGTGTGTAAGTGTAAGAACCAGTGAACAACAAGCTGTGAACTGTGGGAGATGAGTCACTGCAGGAAGTGAACGAGAGGGGGGGAGGAGCAGAGATCTGTATCTGTTCAGAGGAAGTGAAACTGTTCTACAGTCTCTGGCAGCAGCTGAAATGGCGCAGCAAGAAAATCAACTGGACAGAGAAAGATTCTGCTGTTCGATCTGTCTGGATCTACTGAAGGATCCGGTGACTACTGTCTGTGGACACAGCTACTGTAAGAGCTGTATTAACAACCACTGGGACAAAGGGGAGGAGAGAGGAAGCTACAGCTGCCCTCAGTGTAGACAGACCTTCATACCGAGGCCTGTCCTGGGGAAAAACACCCTGTTAGCTGATTTAGTGGAGGAGCTGAAGAAGACTGGACTCCAAGCTGCTCCTGCTGATCACTGCTATGCTGGACCTGAAGATGTGGCCTGTGATGTCTGCACTGGGAGAAAACTGAAAGCTCTCAAGTCCTGTTTGGATTGTTTGGCCTCTTATTGTGAAAAACACCTCCAGCCTCATCTTCAGTCAGCTCCATTGAAGAAGCACAAGCTGGTGGAGCCCTCGGAGAAGCTCCAGGAGAACATCTGCTCTCGTCACGATGAGGTGATGAAGATGTTCTGCCGCACTGATCAGCAGTGTATCTGTTATCTCTGCTCTGTGGAGGAACATAAAGACCATGACACAGTGTCAGCTGCAGCAGAAAGGACTGAGAGGCAGAGAGAGCTCGGGCTGAGGAGACAAACAATCCAGCAGAGAGTCCAGGACACAGAGAAAGATGTGAAGCTGCTTCAACAGGAGGAGGAGGCCATCAATGGCTCTGCTGATAAAGCAGTGGAGGACAGTGAGAAGATCTTCACTGAGCTGATCCGTCTGCTGCAGAAAAGAAGCTCTGAAGTGAAGCTGCAGATCAGATCCCAGCAGCAAACTGAAGTGAGTCGAGTCAGAGAGCTTCAGGAGAGACTGGAGCAGGAGATCACTGAGCTGAAGAGGAGAGACCATGAACTGAAGCAGCTCTCAGACACAGAGGATCACAACCAGCTTCTACACAACTACCCCTCACTGTCACCACTCAGTGAATCTAC